>JAJHUR010120958.1:0-17387 GCA_027495735.1 Lutjanus campechanus | reverse complement strand
GTCCCACCAGGAGCTGGAGTCGGAGCGAGTGAAGCTCTTGGAGGAAGTGACGTCCAACAAGAGGAAGATGCAGGAGCTGGAGGACAGTTTGTTGTACAGGCTCACCAGCACCCAGGGCTCCCTGGTGGAGGACCAGTCTCTGATCGAGGTTCTGAGGGTCACCAAGACCACTGCTCAGGAGGTACTGCTCTCTGTCAGCTTGTCTACTTTATATGTTTTCTCCTTTCATCCATGTTTAATTGAAGATGTTTGGACAAACAGCAGCTTTCTCACTGAAGATCAACAGAACAACCTTGTCTTCTTGTCTTCCAGGTGAGTGAGAAGCTGTCGGTTGCGGCAGAGACGGAAGTGAAGATCAACCAGGCCAGGGAGGAGTATCGTCCCGTGGCCACCAGGGGGAGCATCCTCTACTTCCTGATTGTTGAGATGTCGCTGGTCAACGTCATGTATCAGACGTCTTTGAGGCAGTTCCTGGGGCTCTTTGACTCGTCCATGCAGAATTCCACCAAGTCGCAGCTCACCTCCAAACGCATCAGCAACATCATCAGCTTCCTCACCTACCAGGTGCTTCTCACCAGCAATGATTTAAGTCTTTAAAGTCGTCCATCAATAAATGACATGATCTTATCTGCAATATTTTATCTGTTCAGGTGATTCTGAACTTTGGTACTTTGGCAAAAATTGTTGGCTAGGATGAGATTGTTTGAGGTCCTCTTTCGATAGGGACACGTACTTACACAAAATTCACAAAAAACTCCAAGGCACTCTCTTATTCAAACAACTGGAATTTTTTTAGGGTTTTTGTCTATTTATCCTTGAACTAGGGAGTGTGACTGTCAATCCAAGCCTAAAAGACTCTGTTTTAGATCTTGACTGGACGTACAGTTCACTGCAGGAGTAACTGAATTAGTACCTGTTTGTTCCTCCCTCAGGTGTTCTGTTACACAGCCAGGAGTCTCTATGAGGAACACAAACTGCTGTTCACTTTGCTGTTAGCTCTGAAGATCGATCTGCAGGGCCGAAACATCTCACACCCTGAGGTGCTCACCTTCGTCAAAGGTTAGACACCCATCCTCTTCTTTCTCCTCCTCTCTCCATCTTTTTCTTCTGGTACTGAGGCTCTACATGGCTCAGGATGTTCTGGTTTAACTTTTGGGGAGTGCTCATGTTGTCCATTTCTATATATGTCAGTGTCTTACTCTTACTGGCATCCTTTTCTTGTTCTACCAAAGTATTTTGACAGTAAACACCCCGTCTGTGTGCAGGCGGAGCCTCTCTGGATCTGAACTCTGTAGAATCCAAACCCCGGCGCTGGATCCTGGATCAGACGTGGCTCAACCTGGTGCAGCTGTCCAGCCTGCCGCCGTTCACTCAGATCTTGACGCAGGTAGAACCCAGATCTGTTGACATTAGAGCAGGTAGAGCTGGAACACACAGAGCTGAAGACGTTTTGTTTCCTCGTGTCCAGGTGAGCCAGAACGAGCGCTCCTGGAAGACCTGGTTCGACCACCCGACGCCAGAGGATGCCACACTGCCTGACGGGTACGAGGAAAAGCTCGACACCTTCCGGAAGCTTCTGCTCATCCGAAGCTGGTGCCCCGACCGAACCACCGCTCAGGTCCCACAAACCTACGACCACACAGCTGCTGATTTCAGACCAGTTTATATTCGACTGCACGAGTGAATGTTGCAAGTGTGAGTTTCTGACGTAGTGTGTGTATTTGTGTGTGTTGAGCAGGCGCGTCACTACATCTCAGAGTCTCTGGGTCAGCAGTATGCTGAAGGTTTGGTTCTGGACCTGGACGCCATGTGGGCAGAGAGTGACAGCAGGACGCCGATGGTTTGTCTGCTGTCGATGGGCTCTGACCCGACTGAAAACATCGAGAGACTCGCCAAGAACAAGGTGAAAATAAAATTATGAAGAAGGAAGGAAACATGAATGACAGGAGGATGGATGGTCAGAGGAGTTGTGAATAAAACAAGACATTTTAGGACGTCATCTTGGACTTTAGGAAACACTAATCAACATTTTCTGGCATTTTATGGATCAAACAACTAATCAATTAGTGGAAAAATTATTGCCAGATGGATATTTCTGACCGTTTTTCACTAACAACTGATCGATCAATGAATCGATGAATATAATGGACATTTTGCTCTGCAATAAACTATTTGCAGCCCTAATCTGGATGCATGTTATTTTAAACAACCTGGATTTACTTGGTGATAAAGAAGAAAGAAAAAGAAAAGTGATGGATGGGTGATGTGATGGATGAGTAGACTGAACAGACAACTCTCTGCCTGCAGGGGGCGCCATGCCGGCCCATCTCCATGGGGCAGGGCCAAGAGGTTCACGCTCGCAGGCTATTGGCCAACAGCATGACGGACGGCGGCTGGCTCCTCCTCCAGAACTGCCACCTGGGACTGGACTTCCTGGACGAGCTGCTGGAGTCGGTCACCACGGCGCCACCGGAGAGCGTGCACAAAGGTTTCCGGGTGTGGCTGACGACCGACGTGCACCCCAGGTGAGTGATAACAGTGCGATCTGAATGCATGTATGTCTCTCTGTCTCCTAATGCTTCTGTCTTTTGTCAAGGACAGGATAGTCTCTGTCGTCATAGTAAAGTCGCCTACATGCCTGAGATGTTGAAAATTAATTATTGTTAAATTTCCCCAACTCCCCAAGCCTAACCAGAACAAATAACATGCTGATGATTGACCTGTTTGACCAGCATTGGAGCTAAAATGTTAAGTTTTTTAAACTAACTCAGTCCAACACTTAACGAAAGTTTCTGGGTGCCACCATCACCAGCGAGCAGAAATGGGAGAAACAGTCATCAAATGTCATCAAGAGAGTGCAGCAGAGGATGTCAGACTGCTCCCAAAGAGGAGTACCCAGTTTTACAGAGCCATCATCGAAAGCGTCCTCACCTCCTCCATCACTGTGTGGTATGTGTCATCCTCTGTCCTCACCAAACACAGACTGGAATGCATCTTGCGAACAGCCAGGCGGATCACAGGTCAGGAACAGTCACCTGTCAGTGTTCTGCATGATGCCAGAGCCAGGAAACGGGCCGGCAGGATGGTGGCAGACCCGCCCCACCCAGCCTACTGCCTCTTCAAAAAGCTCCCATCTGGCTGCAGGTTCAGATCCATTAGCACCAGGACCACCTGAACAGTTTCTTCCCAAAGGCCTTCACTGTCCTCAACAACCCATCCTAGTTTCCTCTCCAGCCCCAAACTGCCCACCACTTACTGCCACCCCCACCCCCTCCAGACACAGACACACAAACACATGCAAACAGGCACTTTTTTCCCTTCAATGGACCCGACCACCCCGGTGAAAAAAGCTATTCTGATTCGGACTCTAAAAGTGTGTTTTTCATTTGTTTTAACTGGAAATGATGAAGCAGAATTATCTTAAACCAGAAAGTGTGTCTGCAGATTCACACATCTATAAGTTTACTCTGTGTGTGTGTGTGTGTGTGTGTGTGTGTGTTCCTGTACAGATTCCCCATCACCTTCCTTCAGTCCTCCATCAAGTTCACCAATGAACCTCCTCTTGGTAAGAAACTCCTTCTTAAGTCCGGTTTTGATATTTTATCTATTTCAGTGAATTCAGCTGATGATCTCAGCTTTCCAATTCTCCGGCTGATGGACATTAATTCATGTATTTACTAAACTAATCCACCTGTTCATGTTTTTAAAATCAAAACTTGTTAATTGGCTCCTTCCTCATTTGTCTCCGTCAGGGATGAAAGCTGGTCTGAAGAGAACCTTCAATGGCGTCACTCAGGATCAGTTGGAGATCAGTAACCTGCCTCAGTGGAAACCTCTGCTGTTCGCTGTGGCCTTCCTGCACACCACTGTGCAGGTATCTGTGTGTTTATATGGAGGAAACCACAAAATTCACATTGTTTTTACTATGATGAGTCCTTCTGCTTGTTCAGAATTTTAATAAACAACATCACTACAAAATGACAATATTTGCTGCCATCAGGAGCGTCGTAAGTTCGGTCCTCTCGGTTGGAACATCCCGTACGAGTTCAACCAGGCAGATTTTACCTCCAGCATGCAGTTTGTGCAGAACCACCTGGACGACCTGGACGCAAAGAGAGGAGTCAACTGGAGCTGCCTGCGCTACATGCTGGGTCAGTGTCCTTTAAATCAGCTCTGCTGGGCGAGACGTTCCTGAAACAGTCTTCCTCCTGACTCTGTGTCTGCGTGTCTTCACCCAGGTGAGGTCCAGTACGGCGGCCGGGTGACAGACGACTTGGACAAACGTCTCCTCAACACCTTCACTCACGTCTGGTTCAGCGAAGCCACCTTCAGCGACAAGTTCTGCTTCTACAAAGGCTACAGCATCCCCGGCAAGGCCAAAATGGTGCAGGACATCCTGCAGCACGTCGAGGCGCTGCCACTGGTCGACTCCCCTGAGGTCAGAGTGCACTCAGAAACATGATGGGGGGGGCAGCGTTAAAAACATGACAGCTAGATTCACATTCCGGCTTCCTGTTTGCAGGTTTTCGGGCTCCACCCCAACGCTGACATCACCTACCAGACCAACCTAGCCAATGAGACGCTCAGCATCATCATCAACATCCAACCGAAGGACAGCGGGGGCGGGGCCGGAGAGACCAGAGAGGCCAGCGTACAGAGACTGGCCAGTGAGATGCTGGAGAAGCTTCCACCTGACTATATCCCACATGAGGTGTGTTTACTGCAGAATGAGCAAACTCAATTAAATCTGACTGTCAAAGACCTGATGTGAAAAATGAATCCAGTCATTAAAATTAAACGATACAAATAATTCTTATTAATATTAATATATTGCATAATTAAGGAATTTAATCACATAGACACATCTAATGTTTCTCTGCAGGAATATTGAGTAACCCTGAGTCTGTTTTGAAGGTCAAAAGTCAGCTGCAGAAGATGGGTCCACTTCAGCCAATGAACATCTTCCTGCGACAGGAAGTGGACCGCATGCAGCGAGTCATCAGCAGCGTACGGAGCACGCTCACTGACCTCAAACTGGCCATTGACGGTCAGTCACACAACACTCACAGACACAACAATAACAATAATATGATGTGTGCCTTAAAAGACAGGGCTTCATGCATCAATGTTTTCTTTTTTCTTATTTATTTTTACACAAAGCAGCGAGAGGAAAATAAAAAACTTCTATGTGGGATTCATAAAATGTGCTGATGAGTCACGTGATCTTAAATTGGATGTGCATGCCGGGAGGTGGATCCATGTGGAACACCACTAGAAGGACTGTGATCTCAAATTTTTGTTTCATTAGACACAACTTCTGTCCCTGCAGGCACCATCATCATGTCGGAGGACCTGCGCGACGCTCTCGACTGTATGTTCGACGCTCGGATCCCTCGCCTGTGGCTGCGGCTCAGCTGGCCGTCGGCAACGCTCGGCTTCTGGTTCAGCGAGCTGCTGGAGAGGAACCAGCAGCTCAGCGGCTGGATCAGCACCGGCCGACCAAACCAGTTCTGGCTCACCGGGTTCTTCAACCCACAGGTCAGTTCAGACTGCGTGCAGGCGGAGAAGAGGACAACCAGGAGTTTGGTAACATTAGGTCTCAGTCTCGTCCAATCAACTTTGTTTATTGTGTTTGTTTGTTTTTCTGGAAGGGTTTTCTAACCACTATGCGCCAGGAGACGACACGCTCCAACCTGTCCAAGGGCTGGGCCTTGGATACTGTCACCCTTAGCAACGATGTCACCAAGATGATGAGGGAGGATGTGACTGCTCCGCCTCCAGAGGATGTGGGCGGAGTCTATATATATGGCCTCTTCCTGGATGGGGCGGGATGGGACCGTCGCAGCGCCAAACTAACTGAAGCTCCGCCCAAGGTTAGTTTGTGTCTGATTTATTTTAAAGAAAAACGATAAACTTTTAAATTTAAATTGAGGGAAATCAAAACATATTTCAAAAGGACAAAATAAAACAGTAGATTAACTGAAAAAATAAACAAAAATGATCAAATTGAATAATACAAAATGATAAAATCACAAAATTTCCCCCAAACCTCTCTGCTGTCTCCTCTCAGGTTCTCTTCACTCCCCTCCCCGTGGTCCACGTCTACGCCATCAGCTCAGCCAACATGGCCGACAGTAAGCGGCCGGCCGGCGGCGGCGGGGCGGTCAGCCTGTACTCGTGTCCAGTTTACAAGAAACCGCGCCGCACCGACCTGAACTTCATCTTCTCTCTGCAGCTGAGGAGCGTTCAGCCGGCGGAGCACTGGACGCTGCGCGGCGCCGCGCTGCTCTGCGACTGCAAGTGATCCTCCGACTGTGAGTGACGACATCAAACAACAATGGTTCTCAAACAGTTAAAGAACCAAACAGATTCATTTTATTTTTAAGGTTTTGACCATTAATTACAAATCACACATGTTGTACTTCACTGTTTTTAGATGGTTTCTTCTTTTCTGTTAATTTTACTTGATTTCTTTAAATAAAAAATCAACTAGCAGAGATTTGAATTGAGAAAACAAAGTAAGAAAAATGTTAAAAATAGAAGAAATACACTCAAGAAGAATCCAGTGTGGAAACTTTGCACCCTAACGTTTGCAGTGAGACATTTATTATTGTTTCTTTAATTTAAATCTCCTCTACTCTTAAAATCAAGATCCTGAATCAGCTGGTGTAACAGATTCTCTAATGACATTAAAGGAAATGAAAAGTCAATCTTAACTCGTCTGACTGTAATTATTGAAGAGCAGACGTCACTTTGGTTACAGAAATGATTCAAGTGAACTTTTATTTTCTCAACAAGACAATCAAACACAAACCTGCTTTAATATCTGTGACAAACTAGAGCCATGCAGTCACTCGCTAACAAACACTAAAAAACACCAACAGTACTGTAAAAATGTTACAAGGTTTGCTTACAGAATAAACATCAACAACAGTGCTGTTTTACCATTGCTGTCAGGTGAAAACCTCGTAAGAAAACTGCTTTATTTTCAGCGTGGAGGCGTGTTCGTGTTGACACGGTCAGGTGCAGCTCGCTACATGTAAAATACCAAACACGTTACCAGTTTCTGGGCTCCAAGTTGCAGCTTTGCTTTAAAATAAAAGACTGTTGAGAATTGAAAATAAGAGAAAACAATAAACAATTTGATAATAAATTCTAAAGATGTGGAGACCTGAAACTGTCTTGCAGGTTGGATCTGTATCAGTAGTTTAGGAAATATTCCTCAGCTCGCTGACTGTTGACTGCCGTCTGTGTTGAGGGGCGATCACACGGAGAAGCATCACTGAAAACGTTATTAATCAACTTCAACTGGTTCTGATGCTGTAATGCAGTTGCACCGTTATTGTGCATGTGACACCTGTAGTGACTGGTCATAACAGCGACTGCAGTTTAATCCTACAGGTCACAGAATTCTGGGAGGAGCAAAACAAACAATTGTGATTTTAATAAAGAAATCAGGCAATAATTGGCTTTTTTCCATCATTCTCTGAGCAGCTCTGATCAGACTGTATGCTGCACATGCTGCACAGTTGGTCACCTGGCTGAGAAGTTGGAGGTGGAGCTCATCAGTTAACAGCTCACTGTGGCTGCTCCTGACCGCCCCACTACTCCCCGACATATTTCAAACTGATCTGCTGTCGAAAAATACAGAAAACAACTGTTATCTGATTTTATGCTGCAGTGTGTGAACAGCAGATCACACGCCTGGTTATCTGTGTGCACCTCCTGCAGCTCTTCATCTAACAGCTCAAGACCTGACCCAGGATTTGAATCTGGACAGGTTTAAATTATATTCTAGATGTAATTGGGTCTGGGTCTGGGTAGGGGTCCATTCTTTGGCCGTGGGTCTTGGGTCAGTTTGTGTCAACATGTCATACAGGTCCAGACTTTTGGACTCATGAAAAACATCCTCTCATACAGATTGTTGCCACCAAACACAGATTTGTTCTTTATCTCCCTGTTAAGTTCGGTTTATTCAAGTCGATCCCCAGTGATACAGTTTTTAACCTGTTAACTTTAATTATGTAAAACTCCTTATCATTTTTTTCTTTAAACATTTTACAGAACCAAACATACCATAACCCTGTTACAGCTTTATGATCCAACAGTTCAATCTCATCAACATGCAAAAACAAGTGAACAGCAGCAGTGTGGTGATGGGAAAAGTTTTGTGGAGAAGTTCTGAACTCTGAACACTGTGTTCATGTATTTTCCCAAAGTCAGTGTTTATTGAATACACAAAATACTACATATATGTGATGATTTTCATAATAGATGTCCAGAACACACATGTAACTGCATATGAAAGAACCTGAATGATCTCAGGAATCTGTTTGGTTGTTGTCTTGATGTTCAGTCAGATTGGATCTGCGACCGGCCTGTTCCCTCTCACTTCCTTCAACAACGTTCAAACAAATGTTCATCTTCACTGTTTTCCCTCTGGCAGCTCTGCTTCATAGCAGTGACCTTAAAAACTTCTCTTTCACTCCCTCTGTGTGGTCTCAGTGGTCCAAAAGAAAACGGCCCAGATCTCATCACTGTCTCACGGTTTACGATAGCTGCTTCATATCGTACATCGGCACCTCAGACTCCTCTGCCTTGCCTTCATCCTCAGCCACCTTGGCGGCGTCTGGGGTGCCCTTGCGACCCTTTGGAGGAGCGACGGGAACGGCTCCCTCCGTGGCGCCCTCGGCTCCTTCCTGGCCCTCCGCCACAGTCCTCTCCTTCTTCAGGTTGAGCTTGGCTGGGACGCTCTTGCTGATGGTGTCCTTCAGCCTCTCGCCCGACTGCTTCAGCCGCTCACCAGACTGGCGGATCTTCTCGCGCCTCTCAGCCGTCACGATGCGCTCACCGAACTTGTTGACCTTGGTACCCAGGTTCTCGCGGGTCTTGCTGAAGTTCTCCTTGGAGAAGGTGGCTTTGAAGCTCTCGATGCGCGTCAGCCCGGTCTTCTTCATGCGGCCGGCAGCCGAGGAGTCCGCCTCCTCCACCACCATGTACTCCTCATCTGACTCTGGAGGGAGCTCAAACTTGTCCGGTTCCACCTCGGCTCTGGCACCGGCGCTACCGCTGGGTTCTGCTGGCTCATTGCCTGGTGTGACAGACTTCACCTCCTGGTCACCCTGCAGGAGAACACCAGGAGAACATCATGATTAAATGACTGTCAAATCAGACTTTGTGCATTATATTTAATGCTGTGCATCAGTTATAAAAACTATTTGTTTTTCTTCTTATTCATATGGACAAAGTTTGATAGCTGATGTCAGGTTTAAATCTGTATCTGGTTAAAGTGTGTCATCTTGCTGTTAGCGTGCAGGCCTTGATCCTGCCTCCATAAATAAACTGCAGCACCTGTTTCTGCAGCTCAGTGCTCGGCTGCAGGAAGCTAAACATATCAACGAGCAGCAGCGTACAGAGCGAGCCCGGATCACTTTCAGCTTCAGGCCACGTCATGGCATGCACCAGTCTGACAGGTCAGGTTACAGTGGACATGAAATGGAGCAAAAATGTTGAGGCCGAAGCTGCAAACTGACCCAGATCCCTGCAGACGTAATTCACTTTGTGAAGGATGACCCTGAACTAGGACGAGGAGAATCAAAGTAAAAAGTGAAGTAAAGCTGGTCAGAAGCTGCAGCCAATTTGGTGTTTCTGATTCTAAAACTGTCTGAGTACATTTTAGGAGAAAGGTAGACCTGAGACATCCAGTTTAAATAATTGCTAATGATGACCTGTTTTGGAGAGGCAGTTTTGTAGATTTTCACCTGGACAGATGTTCTAAGTTGACTTTGTAAGAAACAACTTTACTGGGGTGTGCAAGCAGGGACCTCAAGAGCAACTTGAGGCCCCCAGACCCCAGTTTGGGCAACAACTGAGCTGGAAATCAAGGAAAAAGAAAATGTAGGAAAGCTGACTGATTTTCTGTTCTGTCATCTGAGGAATTTGATGTTTTTTGATCAGCCCTGGATGATGAAATCCATAACGTTGAATGAACCTTCAGGCTTGTTAGCAAACTAGTCTGTAGCATGCTAATGGGTTCATCAGGATCTTTGATTACATGCATCATAGGCACCATATGACACCCAATCGAGATGCTGACATTTCCAAGACTTGGACAGAATGCATAACAGTCATAACTGAGCTACACAGCAGGAACATGGAGCAGAGTCTGCAAGGTTCTCAAACACACTTCTACCAACTCCTCTTGCTGCAATGACTGTTTGTAGCTTCCTAAGTCTGAAGATAGTGGTTGCCAGGTTTGGTACCCTTGTACCTGTGTTCAATGACTTTACCTGGTAACTCAAACCATAGCTGGAAAAACTGGGCGGGTGAACACTGTTGTTCAGCAAGACTGATCAAATTGATCCATAATGTAACTACTCATAAAACAAATTAATAACATGTTAATCAGTGAGCATTAGAGGTGTCTGTAGGTGGTTAGCTGCTTCTCCCCGTCTCCAGTATTTGTGCTAAGCTAAATTAACCACGTTCTGATTCCAGCTCCGTCCTTTAGACACAAACATGCCATTAGCTGTTTCCATCAATTTATTTTTATGTGCAATTTGAGGTGTCACATTAGAGGTTAAAGAATGGTAAAAATATATTTGAAAAAACAACATCACACACAAAACGAATAGAGAGGTGAAGTCCTTTGTGTGTGAGCCCCATGGGACGTTACTTCGCAAAAAATATGAACAGTGGTCAGCGGCACGAGACAAATAATTTTTTGAGCCTGTTTGAATTATTTTGTACTAATTAATTGTACTTTTATGATTTTTGTCTGTTTAAAAGATAATTTTAAAAGTTTTTAGGTTTGTTGCAGTCAAGTTTATTTTTGTGTGAAACTGCTCGGTGAACTACATGATATACAATATGTCACCAACACGTCACCGTGTCAAGTTATCCTACCTGATGTGTTTTATCAGCGAGTCCTCGTCCTTTTGTCAACTGAAAAGCTAATGAATGAGCAAGATCTGTTGGTCATGTGACTACATCCCAATATGAAAACAGACATCATAGCTTGAGTGGCTGTTAGCTTTTGGAGGGAGAAAGTCATGATGTCACTTGTGTGACTTCTGGGTGTGTAGTCATTATAATTAAATATCTTTACAGTCTGATACTTCAACAGTTTTACAACAAACTGCGACTTTCTTGCCTTGTAAAAAAATATCTTTTTAAATGATGAACATTGTATGTATGATTTCTGACACAATTCACCTCTTGCCATTAATTAACATTCATATTGTTTCCAAAGTAAGACCCTGCAGTGGTCCATCAGAAGTGGTGGGATCTTGTTTCTCTATAGATGATGTCATGAACATGATTGATCAGCTGTTTCCTCGTGGCTCTCATGGCTCTATAATACATCCATGATACTCCACACAGGTCTGAACATTCTTCATATTATCTTCATGAAACTAACAGAAATGTCTGATTTCCATCATGCTGTTTTTCACAGTTTGAGGTTCAACTTGCACTCGTTACATCAGGTCATCTTGTTGCGCCCTCTTCCTCTGCAATGGTTTTGGTGAACCAACTCCTAATAATAGTAGGACTGACACCTTGTGGACGGTTCGTTGGTCATTATGTCTAAATTCTTGTTGTTTTTGGACTAATGCTGTAATAATGAGGGACAGTCAAGAGAAACTATGAGAATGTTGAGCCTCATTTGAAGCAACTAAACAACGAGAATAGAATAGAAGTGAGAAGTGATCAGAGATCAGAGATGGTGGGGTCAAAGGTCATGAGCCCATCTGACCCCATGACATCACAGTTATGTGCTGAACCTCCACAGCTTCTCCTCTGGCTGACTGGGAGGATTTCCGCTCTCAGTCTAAATACAATTTGCCAGAACAAATCAAACAGCGAGCCCAGCCTGTTAGCAGCTAATGAAATGATTTATAACCCTCGTGCAGCAGATCGTCGTTAGCTAGTCCACGGAGAGAGAGCAAGGCTGAGAGAGCAGACAGCTATATTAGGAGATGGTGGAGTTCAGACTCAGAATAACCTGGTCTGTCAGCGCTCAGCTGGCACAGTCACTTACAGTACAGAAAGCACACAGCAGCTAACTCAACACACTTTCATTTGTTTTATTAGGGGCCTAAAAAATATATATTTCTAAACATAACTTCTTTATTTTGTGGCTCATTCACACATTTTGAACTTTTTCAAACCATCACAGAAAAATGAGAAAACCTTCCATGAATATTTGTTCTAATTTAAACATGAGAAGAGTCTCTCCATTTAAGTCTGGGCAGTGCTTGTGTAGGTTAGTACAAGTAAGAGAAACGACCGAAACACTGACATTTTTGTTAAAGTAAATCAAAGCAGAGGTGATAAGTATTTGCATGAATCAGTAACAGGTATCAGTACTTTGATAATTTTAAGGTATCAACCAAAATAATCCAGTAGAAGTAAGTTTTATCAGAACTTCTCAAGTCAAACAATACCTGCATTTGATTCTTTTTGTACCAAGATCTAGAACAACTTGTATGGTTTGGCTCACAGCCAATCACCACAAGCATTCATACATGTAGTGTAATGTGATTGGCCCACTACAGCGGCAGCTACTTTACTGGTATTGGCAGTGGTGGACAGAGTATCTGCAAACAAGTACTGTTACCTGACTGAAGTATTACTCCACTACAAGTAAAACTGCTGATGAAATTTTCAGAATATTAGTTACTTTTGATGTTTACGGACTAGAATTACATTACGTTACGTCCTAAGTCCCACCACTTTTGATTCTTTCCTTTCCTGTTTCCTGTACTTACATAAGCTATGTAGAAGTGGCATATACATCATAACCATTCTTCTACCCTGTCTCACTTCCTGAGTGACAGTCATGCCTTGAATTAGCTTAAAAAATACAAGCATACATAGAAAGTTGGCTGAGGTTCTGCTGGGTCCAAAGTTTGCTCAGCTGTTATTGGAGCACATTGCTGTTTGCTCTCTGAGAACCAGGATGGCTCAGTTTTCTAGGTACTGCATCCATGTTGGATCATTCTGCTGGTCACAGTTTACATGCAGGAATTAGTTTACAGCATGTAAACATTTGCTTTTTAAATAACCATAACCTCAATCTTAACCACACTGCAGTCACCAAGTGCAATGTAATGTAAATAAATGTGCTGGCCATTATAAAATGCACACCAGACACAAACATAAGAATATTTCCCATCTCTGACTTCCATTCCACATGGTGTGAACACAGAACTAGTGTGCACAATGCAGACTGACATCCAGCATCTGCAGCCAGCCAATCACAGGCTCTCTCTGAGGTTTGACCTCTTACCACACTGCAACCTGACACACTGTACATCACAGAGTCCAGATTACAGTAACTGAACCACACCCCACACAGCTATTCCCACATTTAGTCCCAGTCAACATGCTAATTAACACGCTAACTTGTGTGTTGCATGTGTTGTAACTCTTGATTTGAATATTCTGATATTAAAGATGTTAGCATGCTAATAAAGTAGTGACACAGCTAATAATTCAGTGTATTCAGCCTCTTCAGTGTCAAAAATAGTTGTTGGACATCTGTACTATCATTGTAATGTAGCTGTCTGGTGATGACTAACTTCAGAACTCATTAAATCTTTTACAACTACTAAAGTTCTGGTGGAACAATATTTAAGGAGCACAAATTGGATTTTGAAGGGCATCAGTGTCTTGTCATTTTAGGAAATATCAGCAAAATGCAGTGGCATCAGATTACTTGGCTGGAGCTTGCCATTATGTAAGGACTACTTCCTTACCCAACTCAAGTATAACAAGTATGAAAAGTAAATTTGCAACAGCTCCAGGATGCAAAAATCAAACTGAACACAAATTGGATTTAGGATTTAGTTTTCTGAAGTAAAACCATCCAATAAGCATCCAAAAGTTGCCATTTCTAAGTGAAAACCGTCTCCATGAGCTCCAGATCTGTGGTGTAACGTTTATCTAGAGCTAAAATAACGAGGTCACCACTGCGCTGGCAGCTGCTAACTGTGAAGGCCAAAGAAGTAAAATGAAGCCTTGTGTGTGTGTGTGTGTGTGTGTGTGTGTGTGTGTGTGTGTGTGTGTGTGTGTGCTTGTTGCTATTTCAACCCTTAGAACAAACTGAGACGTTTGTCAGCTAATGCATTTTGTTAATGTTAAAAGAATTCAGAAATCTTGAAGTAAAGATATTTACTATAGTACAATAATAATAATAATAATAATATATTACTATAAGCTGATGCAGAGAAGATTTTGGCAGCAACATTTCTGAAAAGTTCCTCATGTTTCTGGACAGATGGAACTGATTTGTTGTGTTAATGTTTGCTTCCTTGAGGCATTTCTTCAAGCGTCGTGCAGAAAAATCCAATGTAGTCGTTCAAGTTGATTATTCCGCCTACAATGACAAGACAAGTTTGTGTCTTTCAGAAAAAAATGTGCTTGACTAGTGAAAGTTTTCTTAATCTGTGGAAATAAAGCTTAGACTGGACTGGACGGCTATTTTAGACGTCGTCCAACTCAATAAACTACACTCATCATCTGTCAAACGTCCAACTGGGACTTTTTAACTTCTTTAGTCCCACATTCCGTTCGTCTGATGCTGAACGTGCCGACCAGGAATATTATAATTAGAGTTATGATGTTGAAGTTATTTCAGTCATACAGTAAGCCAGATGCCAAGTCTGGTGCCATCAATACAGGCCTCAGACCCTTTTCTTGGTCCCCATGGTAATGGGGACATACAGAACCTGAATGCACTGGTACTTTATGTTAAAGGTTCTCACAGGTCCACTCGGTTCTTTGTAACTGAGACCCATCCAGGGTCATAAGTAAGGTCCAAATTATGTTCCATCCAATCTGATCAGGTAGGGTAGAGTCTCTTTGTTTTGTTTGAAGATTTGTGTCTATGGATTTGTTCTTCTTGGATCGGGCATGACCATCCTCAGATCCCTTTCAGATCAGGTCTCTCTTTTTTTGATAATTAATTTAAGCAAGTTGTGTTGGGGTGGGCTCTTCAAGGAAAACCCTAAGAGCATTTAATCATATAGCTGTAGGTTACCCTGATGCTTAAGACCATTTCTAGGCAGCCAACACTGCATTGCTGCGACACAAGAAGAACTGCTTTAGCAAGAGATAGTTGGTCCTTCTGGACCTTCGAAGCATTAGAAACTACTCAACTTTGGAGCAGATTTGTCTTTGCAGCCAAAGGACCAAACATCTCTGAGTCTTACCTGATAAATGACCACCCTGAACTTGTTCTTGGCCAGGAGGTCTCCCTGGGTGGCCTCCACCTTCTTCACCCTGAGGTTCTGGTTCTCAATGCGCACTCTGACGTCCTTGATGTGGCGGCTGACCTTGCGCGTCTTCTCCAGCAGGCGGTCGACGGTGGAGTTGGTGTTGGCGTGGTCACTGGTCAGCTTGACTATGTCGGCCTGGATGGTCTTTACCGTGCTCTCCAGCTCCAGCTGACGCTCCTCCATGCGCTGCTGCGTGGTCTGGACGCTGTCCATGAGGCCCGCCACGCGTTCTAGCATCCCCATGATGCTCCCTGCATCGTCTCCACCACCCGTCGGCATGCCCGATTTGTCTGTCATACTTGGTTGTTGGTTGACTTTTTTCGCCTATTCGACTTGTCTTTTAGTTGGTTGATCGACTGCTAGAACTCAGGGATCCAAATGTAAAAGGGAGGAAGGGATGAAGAAGGGAGGAGAAGGGTGGACGAAGCGAAGAGACCAGCAAGATCTGTTGCAATTAACAATGAAATCTTGGAATTTTGAAGAAAAAGTGAAAATCAAAGCCACGAAAAAGAGAAAGATGAGAGTTGAGGCATCGGGGGATCCAAAGAAAGACAGGAGACAGGACACAGGAGGACCGGATCACCCCTCTACAACTGGAGGTTGACCCTGAAAGTGGTCAGATCAACTGATAGACTCCACCCTGCTGGGAGAGGGAGGGAGGGAGGGAGGAGTGGGTGACAGGAGTTAAGAGGAGGGAGGAATGGCAAGGCTAAAAAGAGAGACAGTAAATTGCAGAGGGGGAGTATCAGTGAGTTTTAACAATGTTTAATCAATGTTTTAACAATACTGAGGTAGATTTTATAGAGTGATCAGGCTGCAACAAGGAATATTCTCTGGTGGAGATTATTATTATTCCAAGTCAAATTTATTCTGATTTGGAATTAAGAACACAGAAACTTGGAAACACTGAACTCCCCGCAAACCTCCCATCAATCAGAGGCTTTGGAAATGAAAGTGGATATTATAGGAATGTGTGTGTTAATGAGTGAGATAGATAAAGAGTGTCATGGATCCTGGCTTCTCTCTGTGTTCTCTGCTGCTAAAAATACAGTGAGGGTAAAGTGACTCCCTGTACCTCTTTGGGAGATGAGTATATTAAAAGGAATGGAAACCCCCTCCCATCTATTCCTCCATCTTCCATCTATCAACCATCACCTTTTCACTTGTTCTGCCTTAATCCCTCCCTCCAGGTTTAGACTTCTTGGCATCCCCAGGCCGCCAAATGTACAGCTAGATTTCCTAAAGGAATTCCTCATGCTAACGCTCAGCATCACTGCCATCTTTGTTAGTTACTAAACCCAGATGGGCCCAATTTGGGCAAATGGGGTGGAGAGTGGGAGGAGCGAGCAGAAACCAACACATCTCACTGTGATAGGCTGAGAGAACCTTCAAAGTAAAAACACCTTAAATCGGCTCATTTTAAGCTTATTATCTAATCAGTGGCGAGATAGTTTTCATGATTTTCTCAGAGTCATATCAGAAAATGTGAAATTAGATTGTGAGACTAGAAAGATGTGGACAGACTGTGAAGGGAAATTTAGGTACACATGCAGACAAAGTTAATGGAAAGATCAGAATATTTTATGGATCTGTGAGCCGTCTTTTTTTTTTAGTTTGAGTGGAGCATATTTAACTAAAAGTCTTTGTTCATCAGTGTGACTGAACAGTTGTTGGTTCAAGTTAATATCTTAAGCTATTTTCTCAAGTACAATGAAATTAATATAAGGTTTATATGTTATGATTCATTACAAAATACCAAATTTGTCTTTTTAAATTCAGTCAGCTTAAAATTTAAAGGCAGCCCAGACACTTTTTATTTAATAAAACAAATCTCCAGGACTTGAGACCCAACCTGGGACCAGAACAGGTTTGAATCCATGTTTTAGACATAATTTCAGGTCCAGTCAGGCCCTGTTCCATTTTTGTGGGTCCCTGTTTAACATTCTGTGTAGTACCCAGACAGATCCAAGAACACCTGACTGTAATCAGAAGGTGCTGCTCATGATGGAGGTGCTGTGTGTGTTGCAAACTGCAATGTTCCTCTGTGGCAACAAGGTGGCACCAAATAACCTGCATGAGTGAGTTCCTGCTCAGGAAGTGAAGGGT
>JAJHUR010120957.1:702-11316 GCA_027495735.1 Lutjanus campechanus | reverse complement strand
TTCTCCTAAAACTCCAGGATTGTTTTGTGAACTGAAGACCTTCACCCATCATCACATCGGCATAGTGGTGAGGACATACTGAGTGGGTTATTCTCACAAGGTGGAATATCGCTTTAAGTCAGTCCTCACTCAACAGTTTTCAGAATTGTGTGTTTTTGTTTTGTATATGTGCAGTTTGCTCTCTTTGCAGGTCTTGGTTTAGAGGAGGTTTTGTGGTTCAGGTCCTGATGCTTGATTCTGCACCAGAAGTTGCTTGATGGTTTCACAGTTTTACAGCTTGCCTGGATGCTTTTAAAGGGACAGTTCAACCCAAAATCAAAAGTACACATATTTCCTCTTACCGTATAGCGCTGTTAGTCCGTCTAGATTGTGTTGGTGTGACTGTCGAGCTTTGAAGATACTGTTGTGAGCAGTTTCATGCAGGAACAGTTTTCCTTTTCCCAAACTACACCTGCCAACCACGTTTAAAGACATCTACTCATGGACGAGAGGGTGCATGTCAGCAGAGGACACCATTAGTGTTTACATCCTCTGCTGTCAAACGTACGAGCCTCTCGTCTGTGAGTAGATGCACACTTCCTTCTGCACAGTGCTGTGGATTATTTTGATTTGTGGAAAGAGACTTTACTGTTTAATTTTACAAATGTACCACAAGCCGAGAGAAACCTCCAAAACACTGCAGCACCAAAACTATCTACATGGATAAACAGAACTACAGCTAAAAGAAAAAAGGATGTTTTGGGTGAATTGTCCCTTAAATCATTCGCTTGATATTCTTTGGACTTAATCACTTAATAATCTTATTCTTTTTCTCCATATTGTAATTCTACTGCAACTGATTTATTGCATGTGTGTCCACCCTTGGAGAGCCCTCCAGATAAATAATTGATGATGAGTGATATTAGTGCTGACAGTAACTGGACTGTGTGTGTCATGAGTTATGACAGATGGATGAAAACAAGGCGTCTTTCTGCCATAATTTGATCTCCTTTTCATTGTGCTGATTGATCAGAGAAAATCAACACGCTCTCAACGCGCTTGTTACAAAATCTTGCGTGATGTTGCATAATTATGTAGATTGCTGGTAATTATTGTTTTCTTGACAGTTCCCACAAATCAGCAGATGGGTTTAATTGTGGTTTTGTTTAAAAAAATCATATGCAATATTTTTCTTTTACTGAATCCTGACGTCGGCACCACCAACTGTCAGAGTTTTCTCAGATCAGGACGAACGCTGCTTAAATTTGTGATGTGCAGCTTTCACAGCAGTATAGACGAACCAAGTTAATTCAAATCACCGCGAACAGGAGGGTGTGAATGCACCCTAAAACACATCCTCGTACCTACATGACAGACGAGGACAGCGTCTCCAGTGTCTCCCTGTGGTTTTGACAAGAAATTATAAGGAAACAAATAAGGGTCATTTAAATTTTCATTTATCATCATTGTTCCTCGATTGTAAAAATGTGTCAATCAAAAAATGTTTGGGGAGGAGCACTTCCTGAACTCACGGTGCATTTGTTTGAGTTCATCTTTGGATAGATGGAAAAAAAAAAATCACAAAAAAACACAAGGCCTTTATTGTTACAGCACGATCATGTTAAACCTTCAAGTTTCTGAGTAAAAAAATGTTGCCTATTCACCATAAAAGGTTTTAATACTTCAACAACTAAACTGTGCATCATAGCCTACACTTACAGTCCGGTGCCTTTTCCTCTAAATTTTGCCAGTGGATCGTTTTGAGCCTCCTAGCTATGAATGTCAAATCCAAAAAAAAAAAAAAGTCTTCAGAGGAAAATATAGAAAGAGTTACGGCTCCAGACGGATTTTTCTGTTTTTGTTTTTGGCAAGAACAAAGGTTACAGACCCCTGGACTAGAGGGGTTGCCAACTGCAATATTTGCATTTTCTAGCAAAGAGAAATATTTGCATCTGCTGCTGCTCATCAGTCCAGCTTCTTAGAGTCTCAGCGAGAAGTGTTTCATGATTCAAGTCTGACGATACCACCCAAAATCAATGTCATGATTTTTGGAAAGAGACATAAGTGTTAAATTTTTTAAAATATATTTTGTTTGGCGCTTTTTTTAGTTCCATTTCCAGCAAGACGCAATACGTGACTTATTTCAATCATGCATGTAGTTTATAACTGTTTTCTTTGTACCATAGAAAGAAGAGCAGACAGATACCTGCAGATGGTCTATTAACAGACACTTGTTAGCTGTGATTACAGCGACACAAAACATGAATATTTTGCTTTTTTGTTCTAAAGTTCTAAAGGTCCACGAAAGATCTTGTGAGAAAGATCCTTTTAACCCAAACCATGATCTTCCTGTAGGCTGTAAGTGTTTCCGGTCCCTAAACGTACCTCGATCTTAACCAAAGTGTTGGCAATTTATTTAAAAAAAAAAAAGAAACAATAGTTGAAGGAATAAAAAAATGATGTGTTCAAGTTCCATGAGAGTTTTGCAAATTAAGGGTTCCCTTCTAAACACAGCCATCATTCACTGGAGATAGAGGAGGACGGGGCACGAGCATGGATGTATTAACTGGAAGAACTGGATGTATTGTTGTCCAGCTGGAAACAGTAGACTTTTAGAGTCGCAGGGCTTCTACACGCTACACAGTGTCAGAAACTCATCATAAATCAGGTGAAATAAGAGCAAGTTGCAAACCTCAGGAGAAAAACTGGAAAAAGCAATGAAAAACACGTCCCGTCTCCTGGGAAAATCGTGAGGGTTTGGATGACTGCTGCCCACTTTTGTTGCTCAAAATGATCAACTATAGGAGCTTGTAAGGACAACAAACAAGTTTCTCATCAATTGAGGTGGAACATTTTAATATGCACATGCACAAAATAATTCTACAGTTAGAAAACTTTTTTATGCATGGATCTACAGCTGCAAAAGATAATTACACATTCAAAACCTTTTATATGTGCATGCCGTTTTTTTGCACATGCACACAAAAAGTGATATTTAACTGCAGGCTGTGAAATTATTTGTGAACATCATTTTACAAGCTCAAAATCTTTATGACTAAGATTTGTCTCCATACAAACTCCAAACTTTAATCTCATGCAGGACTAAAAAAGAACTTTTAGAGATTTTGTGTGCAGTTGACATGAGGGATTTTATTAAAAGATCATCCAAGAAATTTGTCCTGCAGTCTGTCCACACCTTGACGAAGGTGCAGAGATGGAACAGACAGTTTAACTGTATTTTAAAACTTGCTTTAATCCAACTGAGGAAGAATAAACTACTGTAAGAGAGAGAGGAACTTAGAGACTTACAGACATAAAATAAATTAAATAAACTGACCGTTATTCAAACTTCAACACTTTTTATTTTTCTTTCAGTACATACTGACTGCAGACATAGACCTTGCTCTCAGTATGACCTCCTATAGGTTGAATAAATGTAATTCAAATGAAGATTTTTCATTCTGTAAAATGAATGATGTTCACATAGAACCATGAACCACACGCAGATATGACATGATTCAGCTCATACTGCTCAGGAAAAACTGTCATGTGACAGGACTGCCCTTAACCCCCGAGTCCTGTGTCCCCCCCCCCAAAATAAAGTCAATACATATAGTTCAATAAGAGGTTAAGACTGGCCTCTGAACAAACACATTTACATGGAGGAGGATGTAGCTTTTCTTGATACAAAGCACTGGAATGTTTATTTCTCAACCGATTTCAATGAGTTGTGTTATATTAAAGCATTTAAAAGTTTCTTTTGCTTACTCCATGTAGATTATGAACCTTGAATATAACAGCACTCATTGAAACCGGTTGAGGAGTAAACACAGAGGTGCCTTTCAGAAAGAAAGGCTGCAGTTTACATGCATTTGTTCACAGGCCAGTCTTGACCTCTGAACTGACGCACGATTCAAATGCCAACACAGGATCTATGTATTACATGGTGATAGAACTGGGTGCCTTTGGGTGCCCCTGGACCCTGATCCATCAGTATTTTTAAAAAAGCACTAATTAAAACAAGAACAGCAAACAATAATGTGAAGTCATTAAGAACAAATTGATTGACTAAATCATGAAAGAATTAGAGGGATAGAATAAAAAGTATACCTCTGGGGTCTGCAGGTACACTTAATTATCATATCGTGTTTAGGTCAGTCAAAAAGAAGCGAAAGAGATCATGGTCCTGGAGAAACTGCAAACGTGTGGTTTGAGCGATAGTTAAGATTATTAAGGTTTATTTATTAAGGTCATTTCCATATAATTTTTTGGTCAAAGTCACGAGGCAGTATGCACTGGAGAGAGGCGACACAGCTGCAGGTTGTTAACCTCCAGCACAGAGATTTAGAGTCTCGCCTGTGGTTCTCTGCAAAGATAAAGTCACAGTCACATCAACATATCAACAACATGACACCTCTCACTTTAGTTTCACTGTCTGTATCTGTAGAATATATCACAAACATGTTCAGTGTTTCTCCTCTGCGCACACTTTCTTTTTCTCTTTGAATGACTAAAAGGAACTAAAAGGAATACATTTTAAAAATTCAACACTTGTGTCTCTTTCCAGAAATAATGATCCTGTTACTCAAGATAATCCACAGACCTTCCTGTCAGCACTTTCATGGAAGAACTATTTTCATTCTGATAGAAAATAAAGTAGTTCTGGTAGAATCTACTGCAGAAAAACATAAAACTGCCCACAACAAGGTCTGTGGATTATCATGAGTAACCAGGTCATGATTTCTGGAAAGAGACACTAGTGTCGAGTTTTTCAAATGTATTTTTTTGCCGCTTTGTGCACCACAAGCCATTTAGCTCTAATATATTGCAGAGAAGGCAGACATCTCCTAATCTAATCCTACAGGTCTGCCAGATTTCCCTATCAAAATTTCCCAATTTGAGTCATTATTACAGCAGTAGAGATGTCTGCTTTCTCTCCAGTACAATGAAACTAGAAGCCACGGACCAGTGCCAAAGCACCAAGAAGTATTTGAAAAATTAAAAACCAGTGACTCTTTCTAAAAATCATGACCCAGTTGCTCAATATAATCCACAGACCTCGCTGTGAGCAGTATAATGTAGGAACCATTTTCTTTCTGCCGTAGAATCTACCGGAGCTCAGTCCCTCCCGAAAGTTGTGATATTGCGATTGCAACAATTCATGCAAATTCAACCAATCCATGTGAATTCTGCATGACCTTACTATTGTGTCCAAATTATGCAACTTTTTTTTGCTAATTTGAAAAATCATCGATCCTTCCATTCCATTCTGTTCCACCAATCAGAGGAGTCCCCCACACTAACATCATACATGTACGTCTCAGTGAACTGACTCAGTGTTTAGTTTTATTATTCACTATTGTTTTGTATTTATATATTTTTTATTGTGTCACAGATACTGAAAAGAACACATTTGTCATTGTTATTGACATTTATCATTTTGTGTTGTTCTGACTGACTTTGAGCTTTGCTTCTTTGTGAAATAGTGCCATGAAGTACACAAAAAATAACAGCTGTCTTTTGCAGTTTTCACTTGCTCCTGCAATTTTAATCATAAAAATTGTCTAAAAGCATCGCAACATGCATTGCAATTTTTTGAGAGAAGCTGCTGTGAAATCAGGCATTTTAGGCCACAACAATCCTAAAAAAGGCCTGTGAAATCCTGGAGGGACTGGGTACTAGTTTCTCTCTAATGGAAAGAAGGGTTTTTGGAAAGAGACACTGGTTTTGAACTTTCAAATGTGTCATCTAGCCCCATTATGCTGGAGAAAAGTCAGCCAATATCTCCAAAACTCTGCAACTCAAACCAAAACTCTATATGGTTGAATAACACTACAGGTCAGAGACAAATTATGTATTTTTGATTTTGGGGTGAACTGTCCCTTTAATATGATTAACTGAACAAACAAAATCGTAACTTGTTGACTTAAATAATCTGGTAAAATCTTTGTCACCTCTGAAGAAAGACGTGTCTCGTTCTGTGTCACAGAGAAATCAAACCTCAACAGGTGGAGTGTTTGCAGCATCTTGTTGAAGTAGATTCTGTCTCCCGCCTCCTCTCGGGGGGGACGGCGGAGCATCTCCGATCTGCAGTCTGATTCTGGTTCCTCCATCTTCATCCGTCCGACACATCTCACTCCCAGTTCACTGTAATCTCTCTGAGGCTCCCATTATGCTTATTCCTCATTAAAATTTTATCAGCCATGGCAAATTGCAAAGATTAGAGAGGGAGGGAGGGAGCTTTCGGGGCTCTCCAGCCTGTTCACAGATTTATTTATTGTTGCGGATCATCCGGGCTTATCTGCTCCCCAAAGCAAAGACAAGTTCCCATCGGATGGCAAAGGTCATGAAATCTGATCTCCCAGCATGCATAATGGCGGCAGAGAGGAGGGAGGAGGAGCGTTTAGTTTGTCTAAAGTGTTTTCGCCCACACATTAATATTGTAATACTTTAATATCATAAAGTTTTGTTCTGCCCTATTGATTTCTCAGAGAGGCACATGAATATTTATACTGTTGAGTGCAGCTTGTAAACTTTGAGTCGGTGATGCTTCGGCTAATTATAGGCTGACGGCAGCGCGGCGGCGGCTGCAGCTAATGAATAACACTCCTCCTGTTCACCTCCACCTGCCTCTCAGGTTCACTGATGTTAGCGTGAGGCTGGGGGAGGAAGGCGACTCAAGATGGCGGAAGAAAACAAAACAAACACGCTCGCGGATGCATTAACGCTTTAGGTGAGCAACAAAGTGTCAGCTGTCAGCGAGAAAGGCCGAAGGTGTGACAGAGTGTGTTTGAGATAGAAAAGATAAACAAAATCTGATTTCATGTTGGATCGCAGCCACGTGTACAGCAGGAGGCCCCCGACCGCTCAGAGGAGGGCCGGAGCAGGACACAGACACAAAAACTGCAGGAAAAAGATTCATATCCATTTTTCTCTGTTGAAGGCCAAAACCTCTGCATCGAGTCCAACTGTTGAATATTAATTTCTTATATAATTTTGTGATACAGAATATATAACATACTGCAGATTCATACATCAACCAGAGGAGCAGAAGAAGAAGAAGAAAAGAAGAACAAAACCACACAGAGCAGATGGAGAAAAACCTTTGTACAAAACAAAAAAGACAGATTTCCCCCCTCAGCTCTGGGAAATTTACTAAAGAAATAATGACATAATTCAAGTTATTAATTAATAAATGAGTAGGACTGGGAAATAAATCGATATAATACTGTATCGTGATATGAGACTAGATATCGTGATAGATTTTGAATATCGTTATGTCATGATAAAGTATAATTATTGTCTTTTCTTGGTTTTTAAAGTGTGCATTACAGAAAAGTAGATACATTTTCTGAACTTTTCAGACAGTAGCTGCTCTATTATTTGCCTTTACACATGTAGCCATTATATCTACATTACTGATGATTATTTATATATATTTAAAAAATCTCATTCTTTTTTTATTTTTAAAGTACTGATAATCACCCCTACAATATTTCTGCAATATTATTATTGAGGTATTTGGTCAATAATATTATGATATTTGACTTTGTCTGTATCGTCCAGTGATAACAGAATAAAGACTGATATTAAACTTTACTAACATGATAAATAATGCAGTAAGTAGTTATATACTGGGCGATACCTCTTTCAGTCACCCCAAAATTAAAAATCTATATTTATTCCTCTGGCCTGTGTCGTGCTTTATCTGTACTGTTTTGTTGTGAGCTGCAGAGTTTTGGAGACATCAGTCATAGAGACGTCTGCCTTCTCTCCAGTATAATGGAACTAGATGGGACTGGTCCTGTGGTGCTCAAAGTGCCAAAAAATATATATTTGAAAAATTAAAAACCAGTGTCTCGCTCCAAAAACCATGATTCACAGGCCGTGTTGTGAGCAGTTTCATGTAGGAACGACTTTCTTTCTGCAGTAGAATCTACCAGAATTTCTTTACTGGACAGCCTACATGAAACCAAGGATGAGCTTGATTAGTCTACGTGATTAAACGTCACCGCCCTCGCTGGTCAGCACCAGAAATACAAGTCAGTTAAACTATTTATCAGTATTTTATTCATGCACAATGCCAGTTAACTGTTGCCTCTGAGATGTTATGCAGTCACTTTGCTATCAGCAAAGTCAGACGGATGACAGCGCGGTTTGTCCGTGTTTTGACCTAGAAAATTAAAATAAAGTTGACTGTAGACTACGTTAGGATAAACTCGACCAGAATAATGTGTCACCACATTCATCAGACACTGACATTAACCTGCAAGCGGAGCAGCTGCTGCTAGCACCGCTAACGTTAGCCACACTGTGTGGCAGCTAACGTCAGCTCCGGATAAACGATGTCATTGTTGGAGAACATGTGATCCTTTTTAGTCTGAAAAGTTGAAACATTTAGCGAGCTGTTTGTGCTCCATTTCAACAGATTTCCGAGTCTTTTCCTGACTAGTTGACTAGTCTAAATTAAAATTTGCGTTCAGTCAACATGAGCAGTTTCATGTAGGGATGTTCCTGGCTACTAACTTCCCTAACAAGATTTGTGGATTATCTTGAGTAATCAGGTCATGATTTTTTTTGAAAGTCTAGTCTAAGTCTTGTCCCACTATAGAAAAGTCTAACATCTCTACAGCATCATCTCCAACACTCACACTATCTGAATATTTTAAAAACACTTTTCCCGGTTTCCCGTTATATATTCAGGACATGGTCTGGGTGGACATTCCTGACATTAAACCCCTCTCGACTCTTAAAAGCACAGGAACTATAATGTGAATCTTCCTCTGTATTCACCGCAGGTTCAGTTTTAAACCACACAGTACATCTGCTGACTGTTTCACAGTTTGAAGGATCCCGGTACCTGTTAACAGGAGCTTTATTTCAGCCAACATTACTGAGTATCTAATCAGAGCTGCTGCTGTGTGGAGCCGAGAGTCGGAGCAGAAACAGGATTCCTCGGCCGGTTCGTCTCTCCTGCTGTTTGCTGAGCCGACACAGAGCTGCTGGTGTAAACACAAACTGCTGACCCGAGCTGACGGAGACGAAACGCCGCTCACTCGCTCTGACTGAACGTCCGTGCTGAAATGTGTGCTTATTATCTCAGACAGGCCGGGTCTTTGTCAGTCTGTGTATCGTTTGTGTGTGTGTGTGTGTGTTTCCGGACCTTTCTGGCCTCGTTCTGTCTGCCTGCTAAATGGCTGCTGGGGTCAGAGTGGACGCTCCGGTAATGAAGCATTATGGGATGAGATCAGCGGCGGCTGGAGGAGAAGCTCGGCATCGGTCTCGTCTGGGATCCTCCGTCAGTCAGGAGGCCAAAGTGAGAACATGGCTGTTTACAGTCGGTAACGCTCGACCTCCGTGACCCCGTCAGGAGGAGGAAATCTGAACGCCGGCCGGGTGGAGGCAGCCAGCAGCTCCAACTGCAAATATGGTTCAAGGCTGCAGACTGTACAGAGGAAAATATATTCTGAGTCTGAGTTTATGCTACAACTTTTCTCTTAATATTTAAGAACTTTATCACATTCACCGAAAGGAACGTTTTCTTGACCTTTGGTCAGTTTTTCTGAGAATAAACTGAAATTTCATTGAGGAAAGTTTATCATTAACCCAAATATTCTTGGAAATTGGGACACACACACACAAAAAGAATTAATCTACAGTTTTTGGTGAAAATTGATCCTTTAAGGATTTATTATATGACACATCTGTAATTTATGAAATGTTTTGCTTTGATTTAAATTTTTTTTTAAATTTCTAAATCTGCTCTGTGCCAGAAAACACTTTTTTTTTTCCCAGACAAGAATTCACAACTTCAATTTAAACATTTGTTCAAATCTAAAACTAACAATACTGATTATATAAGTGTAAAAATGTGTTATTATAATCACTTTTGTTTAAAGTTGATTTTTCTTATTTAAATGTCAGCCCTTTAAAGTTGTGTCCCAGATTTTGTTCAGCTCTGTCAGATTTGTACAAAAACACGATTTAATCAGGCATAAAAAGGGTCAGCTATACCCGAAGGACCCCTGTCTTACTTCCTGGTTTAAAAAAGGCGGGAATACTGCTCAAGCACTGGTAAACTTTATATTTGTAGACAGATTAATTCAATAATATTGCTATGAGATGAGTCTCTAGTCCTTCTAAATCAAAGCTAAATAAGAAATATGGTTTAAAAATGTGTATTTTGATTAACATCAAGAGAACTCCTCTTTAAAAAAAAAAAAAATGGCTGCTCACTACGACTGTGATGTGAAATTTAAAAAAAGACGTAAACTCTGTCAGATTTTCACCACCAGTGACTGACGAGTGGTCCCGGGGCTCATATTTACAGATTTGAGATAATTGCGGGTAACAGGTCAGTTCTGGATCTTTGTGGATGTGAGCAGAGGCGGGTTTGCAAACCTGGACTGGTGTGTTTTACTTACAGTCTTAAATAAAAGTGTCCAAGTTGTGGATTGATATTTTAGAATTAATTCACAGTTTGCCTGCTGTATCATAACACCATCAAACTGTTGATCTACTGTTAGCTTGGAAGTGGTTGAATGCTAATGCAGCTAATGGCTTATCTAGTATGTTGTTTTATTGTAAAATACCCTTTCAGATTTTATCAGATTTTTATATGATGATGATAATGAT
>JAJHUR010120955.1:0-13083 GCA_027495735.1 Lutjanus campechanus | reverse complement strand
CACACACACACACACACACACACACACACACACACTTTCTTCCACAAATGTACCCAGCTGGTTACATCCTAATCCAGAGACGTAAATCCATTTAATCCCCCTGACAAAGTGATCCCAGTGCTATTGTGCTGGTAACACTACACCAAAATGCACTCAACTGTCTATCAGACGATCTGCATCTCTGATGGTCCTGTGCTGTTGATCATGCACAGGGTGTATGGCTCTTGAAAATAATTACATCGCTATTCAAATTGAAGCCTCGCAAAATGAAACATCTGGTGCACGACAGCAGTAACAAATCAAACACGGTAAATAAATCTATAAATGTTTCTTTTCTATTTTATTTCCTGCAGACATGATTCTGACACCTCGAGACAACGTTGACGCTCCGACTGTGCGCTCAAAACTGTGACAACTGATTAACGCCAAAGTGACAGTCCGTAGAAAGCCAAACTCGCAAGGGCCCAATCCGCCATTGTACACGGCACGGGGCTACCATCAGCCAGCTCGACAAAATGTCATTAAGACGTCCGTGTCTCTCCTGCAGTGTGTCTGAATGCAGTTGGCTGAAGAGACGTGGAAAGAGCAGGCAGGGTTCAGGGTGACGCTACATTTCACACAAAGGAACATGTGTCACATTCACTAGACACAACCATCCAGCAACAGATATAATTCATTTTTCTCTCCCATTTGCCGATTTTAGAACATCCTGTCTGACTGAATCAACCTTTTGTCCTCCGGTCTTAATGTCATCAGCATCACAGTGCTTTAGGTTTGTTGGAATTTTCTCTCTGTCTCTATTATTTTTTTCATTTCAGCTGGATTTATAGTATAAATTCAGAATTAAAAGGGTATTTATTTTAACTTTAACTCTTTAAAAGAGAAATCTGCAATATATTTGCTGAAATAAATCATGAAATAACCATGATATGTCATCAAGTCCAAGGAAACATGCTAAATTGAAATGGCCAGCAATTCTTTGTCCATTTCACGTTAATTAGAGTTCAAATTAATGCCGAATGTTCGCCAAATGAGTCAGCTCTCTGTTTATGAGAAATCATCAACAATGTTTTAGACGAAGTAGACGTTTATAATGGTTAAATTGAGCAAAATGTTAATGGAGTCTGGCAGACAGTGAGACACGGAGTCACTTAACTTAAACTTCAGAGTGTGTATTTTGACAGACAATTAACAGTTACAAACAGCTGATCAACTTACACTGGAGGACTCAATGTCACTTTTTATTGTCAATTTACGATGTTGCGCTCGTCTTGCGCTCGCTTGAGGTTTCCTAAGTCTGTGGAGGAGGAGGCGGGGGGAAACAACTCGGATTCAACCTATTTAGGTCTATGGCTCCTAATTGCTCATTTTTGCACATGTAGTTGCTACATATTGTTCCTTTTTGTGCAGCAGCTTAAAGGTAACACAGTCACAATTTAATGGTTACTGCCCTCGAGCCCTTTTGATTACAGTCATGATTCTGGTCTCATCTGAAAGGAAAATTTTGGGGGTTTACTGTCAAAAAGTCAAAATTATTGTAAATGATACTGAACCAGTTTTAAGGAGGCACAGACATGGTTAAAAAAATGTGTTTTTCATTGTCTTTTCTGTTTTCTAGGCACTTCAGTCATCGCAGGGATATCAGGCTCCTGAGATGGTTTTCACACAGAATCATGAAGCTTACGATATACATTTTGTCAAGGTTGACTGAGGATTCAACTCAAAATTAAAGGAAACATCTGTCATATGTACCATATCATAAAATGACCAGGATATGTCATCAGATGTTGAGGAAACATTTAAATTAAAATATCACTAGCAATAGCTAAAATATTAAATAACCGGGTTTTGTTTGCCCGTTTCACATTTATTGGAGGTCAAAACGATGCAGGATGTTTTCCGAATGAGTCAATGATCAATGAAGTCAATAATCTGTTAGAAGGAGTAGATGTTTACATCAGTTCAAATGAGCAATGTGTTAATGAAGTCTGGCAGGCAGTGAGACGGGCAGTTTCTTCACTGAATCTCTACGGTGTCTTTTCAGAGCAGTGGGCTTTTGTTTTCAGGATAACGGGCTTAGCTTTACAAGACAAATGAGAGTTATGAACAGCTGATGAACTTACAGTGTAGGACTTGTTGTCACTTGTTGTCGGTTTAAAAAAAGTAATGTTGTGCCTGTCTTGCAGAGCCTGAACTTTGAGTTTGGGGAGGAGGGGCAGGGGGGAAATAATTCACTTCAATCATATATTAAATACAGATTCAAACCATGTAATTCACTGTCTATGGCTCCAACTCATTATTTGGACTGCAGTATGAATTTTTTAACACTAGGGACTTACATATTTTTCCTTTAAGGAAACAACCCCCCTCCCCACCCAGCCTGTATTCAGGCTGCTGCTAATTAACATGATTCACACAAGAAAATAATGTATCTATGCACATTTTCCCCCCCTGTTCTTTACTCAAAGACTATGTGCAATCATAGCCGCCTTTCAATAATTGCTTTCAGTTGAAAAATTATTTCTGCAGCCTGTTCTAAGAGAGCCTAATTGTGTGTGTAATGTAGCAGCTCTTAAACAAATGGCCCCAATCTCGCCTAGAAAGTTCAGCATTTCAAATACGAAAATCTGAAAGTCAGACTTTACCTTAAACTTTTAATAATACGTCTGACACCAAAAACATGTTCTGCATCTGTAATGGATCATCTCATACCGTCATTACTCAGGGAGCGTGGCTTTTTTCCCCCTCTCTCTCTCACAGCGTTCTACTTATTTGGCCGAGTGGTCAGTTAGGAGGATAAGGGCACATTTTAAAACATATAATCAATGACATTAAATTAAAAGAACTAATATGTTAAATATTGCTCAATATAATGAATTATTAAGCAACTGACACTTCCCAATGAAAGCAGTTCAATTCCATCTTAAATAGCCTCAAACTGAAGCAGTTTATCATGCCAGCATTGCTTTGAAAAAGTAGGTCAGCCACCACTATGTTTCATTGTGGAAAAACTCCCGATGCAAAATATACTATGTGAGCATTTGTGGATCCCTTTAAAGATGCTGCAGAGATATTTGCAGGTTGACATTTGCACATGAAAATAGTGTTTAAGTGACACTAACAGATTTTTTTCCTGGTGTAATTTTTTACTCCACGTATGCAGACACAGGGGTAAACGCACTTCTTGTTGTGACTGCGCTGTGGATATTATTAGCATTATAACCAGTGCACAGGAGGACGTGTTTATATTGTCACCCTACAAGTTTTTTTTTTGTAAAATTTTTTTTGCAATATAAATAATCACTAAGATTATGATGATAGCCAGTTGGATTTACAAATGTGTGCATGTAGGCTAAATGCATTGCACTTTTTGTTCTGGCTGCGCTGTGAAAGCCGTTTCATCTGAAATGTTATTACCAATGCACAGTTGTCTGATTATGCGTATAGAATAAATGCACTTCACGTTGTTGTCACATGTTGGATTTATTGCATTGCATTAGGATTATAGTTATTTTGTTGAAAACTCTTATATCAAATGTGCTGTGTGCCGTATCTGCTTTTACTGAAGAAACTTCCTTATAGTAACTCTGCAGTTATGAACATTACATATTGGTCAAGCCCCCTCTCAGCAGTGGGAGAGAAAAAAAATCCAGGAGACGGCCATGAATGCATGCTTTTTGGTAAACAGTTTCAAGCACAAACTGAGATAACCCTGATTATGTCTTCAGGGTTATTTTTCAACCTTTGGAAAGTTCCCTCCAGAATCCCAGTAGACATTATACAACACAGGCTGAGTAGTACTCCTTCTGACAAGTAGCCTAACCTGAACTTCATAACATTGGTGGAGTGCCCCTTTAAAGTAATTTGTAGAAAAGTACATTCCCTACATGGCCTCCTGTAACAAAAAAAAAACACGGACAAGTCCATAAAATCTGTCGAAAATGTGTCTTCACCATACATGCATTAACAAATAAGGATAGAAGGAGCTAAATCCATCGTCAGCCCATTAGACAGTTGTAGATTTGAAAAATAGTCAGACGAAGGCTGCTCTAAAATCCCTGGTCGCAAAGGCGCTTTAAGGGAAAATGTAAAAGCCTTGCAGCAAAGGTCAGATCTACCAGAGGATCGATTTGTTGTTAAATTACAATTTGGAGCAAATCAAGAGTAATGAGCATAAGTGAGGGCTCATCTCTTAGTACCACAGCCTAAACTTAATGCATCTATCTACCAGAGGAGTGTTAGTGGCATTACACAGCTCACCATCTCCCTCATTATCCTCCTCAAGCAACAGCCAGAGTGGAGAGAAAGGAAGCGGGCAGAGTGACCAGCCACTCTGATGGAAATTGATAGCTCCCACAGCTGTGGCTGTACTGCACAGTTTCTACTGTCTCCAGCTGAGCCGGTTGACGGTGCCACATGTAAGCTTTCAGGACAATACACTCTTCATATCACCTATTTTTTGGTGTCCAGTAACTCCAGTGGAGCTCCTCCTTCCTGCAGAATGATAGCTAGCGTACAAAGACTTTAAATGTTATTACACCTCAGTTGGTTTGCATTTTCTACTTCTTGGCAGTTACTTTCCCGTCGAGGTTGGAGGTTTTCTTTACCCAAGGGCGGACATTTCGTGCCACAGTTGGTGGGGACAAATAATAAACAATAAATATGGAGAGACGCTGTGCTGCTGCTGCCAGAAGAATGCTGACTAAGATTACAGCATGAATGGGAATAAATTACTCACTTTCCCCCTGATGGTCTGAATAACTCACTAGATTTGTCACTAGCTGCTTAATCCTTAAGCAAACCTACATACCTACATAAGCAAACAAGATCGTCTATTTCTGTATAGTTGATCTTAATGCCTGCAACCAGGTCAGATTCTTACATTTTGTGGTCATCACGGTGGAAATACTACATCTTTTGCCTACAAGGGCCTCCAAAATCAACGAAATATGTTGAGTTCCTTGAAGTAGCTTTGAGATACCAACTCTCCACCGAGTAGAACTGACCCATATTGACACTTAAAAAGTGTTGAAATCAATTCTAACAGTATTAATTTGGGTATTCTGTCATCGACAATATGAACCTTGTATACAGATGTTATTATTTTTGCTCATTTCCATGATAGCTGCCTCATGTGTTGGCCTCTGCTGGTCTGCCATGTCCTAGTAGATTTTACCAGGTTTGCACGTATTGCACAATAATTCCCCCTTCTCAGTATCTATAAAAAAAAGCAGATATTTAATGAGAAAAAAAGTCAAGTCCTCCCCAGTCATCTGTGGTATGCTGTCAGATCATCAGGACAATAAAACCATGCTCAAGTGCTCTAACGAGTCACTTTTCTCAGCAGGTAACGCTGTAACGGTTGAGTTCCTTTTTATGGCAGTAATCTTGTAATGTAACAAGTTACTTTTAAAGTAATATTCCTCAACACTGATGTCATCACAATTACAACAACAACCCTAAACCCTGCCCCTTGTTAACATGGACCACAAATGGAAAATATCTATGCACATTTTTACCCCCTACATGACCCCCTAAATCAAGTCAAAGTCAAGTATCAAATGAAGTCAGTGTATGTCATGCAAGTCTTCAAATTTGCAACTCGAGTCTGACTTGAATCAAGTCATGTGATTTGCATGCCCACACCTACACTTTTTTTGATTTAATAAATAAGATATAGCGTGTTAATTATTGGGCTTTAGAGCTGCTGGTTGGCAGATTTTGTTACCTGGACAGAGTCGGGCTGGCAGGTTCCCTCTGTTCCCAGTGTTTATGCAAAGCTGAGTTAACTGGCTGTTGGCTGAAGCCCTACACAGTATCTGACTGTCAGATATGAGAGTGATCTTCTCATCTCACTCTCTGCCAGAAAGGGCATAAGAGTATTTCCCAAAATGTCAAACTGCTGAGGAAGCTTATGAATAAAATTATTCATTTCTTTCTTTATTTATTATAACAATGGTTCACACATAAACAAAATATATTTTGTAATTCTACTAATTAAATATAATCAAAGAGTGTTAGTGTTGGTGATTTAATTAATCTTATTATACAGCTACTCGGGACAGATGGCGTGCGGACAATAAAGTCCAATCCAGATATTTCCAAAGAGACAGCCCAAACAGAGAGGATTGTGGGAGCAGATGTGCTGAAGACCTCACCATTCTTTTACATCTTGTGGGTTGGAATGATCCAACAGGATAATCACAGCAGCTTATACAGTAGTTCTAATAACCTTAATCCCAGGATTGGAAATATCTAGGATAGTGTTACAGATGTGGGGTAAATCTTTTTTTGGTGATGCAGTAGCTGTTAGACACTTGAGTATTAGGCTTGGCAGGGGAGACGAGAAATCAATGTTAACTGCAAGTCTGTAGGCTCAGCTTGTTTGTAACTTATTGTAATAGAAATCACAGCCCTGTGTTGAAGCGATGTGTGCCAATGTTCACCAAGCACCTTTTTTTTTAATCTAAATATGCTCAGCAGTTGCTTAAGGAAACTGTAGTTTTGGCTCCCACTGTTGACGTGTGACAAATCCCTATCTGAAGAGCGGCTCTTCAGCTAAAGTTTAAAAAAAAAGTATTAATAAAGCACACTGAGTATTATATACAACTGAGCTCTAAGTACTGTTAACAGTAAGCTACATCCTCTTCCATTATAAATGACAAAAAGGTCCCTGATGAAAATGCAACCTATGATTTGTGCCAGAAAAATCAGCATCAACTGCAGTTCAGTTTAAACTAAGTTATTGAATTCACCATCTATAAGAAGTGTTGGCAGAGACAGATACTGCAAAACGTTACACGTTGTATGTTGCATTAAATTAGACAAACATTAGACATAATATGTTGTTTACTGGACAGTATTGGACCCTTTATTAGACTCTTATTAGACTTTATTACAGGGTAATTAGGGACACATTACAATAGAACTGTACTGTAAACTAAAGTGTATTGTTTCCCACTGTTAGACCCTCATTAGACCTTATAGGATGGTAGTTTTGGACACGTTACAACAGAACAGTACTGTAAACTAAAGTATAATCACAGACCGATGCTCACTACTCTGATTAGGGTTGGGCGATGTCTGCCAAATAGGCATATGGTGATGACAGTGAAACATCCCGATGGACGAGGATATCGTTGTTGCGTTTCTAAATATATGTATAAAGCTGAAAAAGGATTGTTTAAAAATATTTCTTTTATTTTTGGGGCCTTATTTAAAACATGCTGTCACTGGGCAGCAAATGGTGTGATTATATAAGATGTTTGTCCTTCATTAAATCAGGTGCAAGGAGCTAGAGCCTAATGATAATTAGACTAATAAACTCTTTATTAGTATTACGGTGCAATTTTTTTGATTATTTACTCTTATTGTCTTTTTAATCATGAAGGTTTTATTGCACTAACAATTCAGAGAAAATTGAAAATTTACCCACATTTGGCGCTTAATTTCAGACCCTGTCCCTCCTGACCCTGGGTGGCTTTTAAATCAGGATGTTACGATGTTAGAGGGCTCAGTGGTTGATGACTGTCAGACACTGTGATGGACGATGGTATCGTCCATCTGCCCAACCCTCACTGTGATCAAATCACATTATCTGCCTGCAGTAGTTCATTGAGTCTGTGCAGTTACCCATAGATGAAATATTCCTCTGCCTCTATAATCTACATGATAGATCTGGTTCACATATTGTTTTTGAATGGAGAAGTAGCAGATATGTGATTTCACTTTAGTTTACAGTACAGTTCTGTTGTAATGTGTTCCTAATAAAGTCTAATAAGGGCCCAACAAAGAAACAGTTTAATAGTGTCTGATAAAGGATGTACTATTTGTAGTTTATGTCTAATTTGATAGAAAATGTGGCTCGTTATGTCTCATTAGTGTTACTCATTACTGTTGGGTTTATGATGTCTAATCATGGTATAACTACTGTCTGATAAAGAACATTTAATTTCCATCTTTTGTCTAATTTGATATAAAGTACTGTTCAGTATATTGTAAAATAAAGTGTGACTCACTCTCTTATTTGCACTGTAGGTAGAAAACTCCTTGAAATGTGACACAAAACTTACACTACACTATAGACAAGTCGGGTTTATTTGTACTGTTACAGTCACAAAGGGCTTCAAAGTCATGAAAAATGTTCCTGAAAAGTGATTTGTCTTCGCTCTATCATTAGCATGGCAGCTTTCAAATTATGGCAGTGCACTTTCGACTTGTTTTTGGTATTTCAGACGACTCTCATGAAGGATGACACCCAACCAGCAGCATCAAAGGCAACTTATGTTCAAAGTGAAAACATCATCCACAGCCTGGAATTTAAAGAGGCAAATTTTCGCCTCGAAACAGGTTTATTCTGTATCTCCGTAGGGGAGATCAAACCGTTCAGATTGCATTGAAAACATTCAGCAATTATGCAAAGTGGGATGTTCTTCCACACGAAACATACAGTAGGTACGAATGAGGACGGCATGTATGATAAACAAAGAAGAAAGATTTGTTTAAAGCCAAAATTCTGCCAGGTGTCACGCAAGCATGGCATCATTTCAAGGCAGTGTTTAAGAGATAACAGCTCTCAATCAATGAATTATGCATCTCGTGATACACTTAACTCCATATGCCAGCTTAGCATTGCTTCAGCAAGGAACATACTGTACAGCCGAGTTCAGTACGAGTGTGTGTGTGTGTGAGAGTGTGGCATGGATATCTGGATGTGTTTATTTGTGCTGTGGGACGAATCCCGTTAAAGGAGGAGTTTGGTGTCAAAGAATTTCACAAACACCCTTTGACAGTCAGGAGCAGTTGTATTTAAACAAGGCAAAAATCCTCTGGGAAAATCCCTCTAATCTTTTGATCCCAATATCTGTCTTTGGACTCAGAGACAGCAGTATACTATTAATCTGCTTTTGTCTGAGTGAAGCTGCAGAAGGCTTGCAGACAGAATGACACTTTCAGAGATACAGTGAGGCCACGTGGTTTGCGCTCACACAATGACGGACGTGCCTGAAAGGGAGCGCTCGTTCAAATTAAAAATTCATCTTCCTATGGAGCCGAGGTTCTCAGTTTTTTTTTTTCTCAGCTGAGGACCCAGCACAAGATAGAAAATATAACCTCATATATGTCTCTGGGATTAGAGAGAAGCATGCATGCTGGTGGGAGGAAGATGTATATTTATTAAGAGTTAAAGATTGTTAGATTAGAATGTAATCTATGAATTATTTATTTCAATCAAATCCTATTTTGAGAGGTTTTTGATTTTTACTCCTCAATTATGCTGGAAAAAATTATATTTTAAAACATCAAACTCTTGGATATTAAACCTCGAAACAGCCCAACCGCCTAGTGATTAAATTTTTCATTAAATGTGGACATCAACTCTGGAAAATCTGACAGAGTCTGTCTTACAAAGTTGACATAATGTTAAATTTTATCATTTCACAGCATAGTTAGTGAGGAGGCATTTTATTTTTTAAAGCTGCAAAGAGTTATCTTAATAACAATAATTAAAATCCAATATTCTGTACAAATACCAACATTTACCAGTGCTGTTATCAGCACAGGACACATACTGTAAAGCTACTACAAGTGAGTTTCATATTTTGTTGATTTTGGAGGCCCCTGTGGACAAATCAGTAGTGTTTCCACTGTAATAACCATAAAATATAATGTCAAAAATAAAATTATCCAAATAAAAATCTCCTCCTGCTTCCCTTTAACTGGATAACTTACTGCTCACTGTAATTTTGCCTAGAAAAATGTAAACGCAGGCTTGTTTCATCTCATTTCAAGGAGAATCAGACCCGATGTCAGAAATTAAGAATAATAGAAATAGCCGATCTTCTCTCAGATGGTCTTGTTGGTCATATAGAGGCATCAGTAATACATTGAAACTGTTTCATAACCAGTTGTTGTAGCTTTAAGAGTGGCTATAACATATTTCCTACAAATGTAATCTTTGGGACTCATTGATGTATCTATTTAAATGCACAGTCTTGCACCATTAACTACTTTTCAGACAGATTTCCTTCAGTTCAGTTGCTCTGATACCCAATATAACCCTGCCCACTTCCTCACTCTATTGTTGCTTTCACTGTGTTAAGTTGAATTGTCCTTGGGGACACAACTTGGCACAAATTTTGCTGTACCAGCTTGAGGCATAAAGCCAGAGCGTAAACCAAACAGAAATTTCACTTTGAATGGATTTGCTTTCTCATACAGAGACAAATACATAGTGTCCACATGCTGAACAGTCCGACAAATTCCCTGCACAGCTGCTGCGATATTTACAACCGTCCTGCGATAGTCAGGATAGCCAGATTATTGACTCTGTATTGACAAAGAGACCTTCTCATTTTTATTGATTAATACCAGAATGAATCTGTCTTTCAGCATCAAAGCAGCACTAATCAATATTTTTACAATAACAAAGCATCACAGGACCTAACTATGCTCCCTCAGCTCTACAGAGCCTTTAAACATCTTTCAGCTTATTGTTTTGGTTTTATGGCCTCAACTGTACTATTTTAGTTAGGGCTGCACAATTAATTGAAATATTATTGAAATCACAAAAAAATATCCAAATGCCAAAGAGATGCAAGTCTTGTTTTCCAGATGTTAAAAAACTCGTCTGTCACCTCATCGTGATTTTAATAGTTTTTTCCATTGAAAATGAAAATTTTGATGCAAAAATGATTCCAACAAATGAACAAATCCAAACGAATCATTGTAACTGAAATATCTGTAGAAATATTCGCAATATGTTTTTTACAGTTGTACAATCGTGCAGCCATAATTTTAGTCACTGCTCCCATCAGCCTCATTTACCGACACTGCAATCAACTATTTTCATCTATACAGCTGTGACAAACCTACTGTACACTCCCTGCTCACCACCAGACCTCAGACAACAATACCAACTACCTGGTGAATATAGTTGATTTAGCTGCTAAAAAAGACAGATATTTCCCTTTGGAGTTGGTGTAGAACAAAATAGAGCTAACAGGGGAGTAAATTGTGTGCTGATTTTTGTGCAAGACTCCAAATCAAAGCTAATGTTGCTCCATGTCTGCTGGATGAGCAAATATGCAGCTGCTTGCTAACAACTTCTCTATATCAACTTCTAATAAGACTGTAGTGTTTACTGACCACAAGGGACCGAAAATATTGATTGCTGCTTTGCCATCTGGAGGGAAGAAGCTTCACCAGCTCAGTCAAGAAGAATCTCTTCTCAGCACTGGTAAATGTTGCAAAGCTAGTTTGCAGCTAGCTATAGCGGTTGATAAGAGGCTGTGGTGGGTTGATGGGTTCAGCACAAGGCTTTTTTGTGGAAGAGTGGGGTTTGAGTCCTGCCCCAGGAGGCGATATGACAGATGTGTGAAATTACATGTTATTTACAGGTTTTTTTTATTATGTTCAGTTTTCAGTTGCACCCTGGGTGTAAATAGCCACTTTGCATCGACTATTCCAACCCAGGTGCATATAGCATCCACCCAGTAATCACTAATCAATCACTGCGGTTGATCAGACACTAGTGCAGCAAGTACTGTGAGTGAGTGCTATCTGACAGATGAAAATATTGGCTTCTGTGGAAAAAATACCCCCAATCCAGTGCCAGTATTCAATTTGCATTATGACGTATCACGCCTCCTCCTCCTCCTCCTCCTTTTCCTCCTCCTCCATATACCAAGTGGTGTTAAAGCAGGTGGTGAGGCATCCTTGTGACAGATAATGTAAAACACCACCTCTAATGTAATCAAAGGGTTGCCAAAGTCATTACGTTTCAAATTCTACTGGCAGGACATTTTACTTGGCAATCCCAACGCCACTGATTGAAATTCAATTTGTGTGAAATACATCAAGTCAAGGAACCAGTGCCATGAATAACATAAAGGGACCAATGACATATTATAGACATCAGAGAAATGTGTGTTTTTTTCATTATCGGTACATGTAAAAGTCACTATGATCAAGCAGCAGCTTAATTCAACCCCTTGACTAAAAAGCACTGACTGCACCGGCTCTAATCTGTAGCTAAAATGTCAAGATCAGCATAGATAGCTGAGTTATTATAATAAACATGAGTCACCTTGAGATATTTTTAGTAGCTACACACAAATCTGTGAAATCAGGTCCGAAACTATGAGCTGTGTGCAATTTGTGAATTATTTCTCAGTCATAAACCTGAAACTGGGGTTGCAACAGATCCCAAAACTTAGATTTTGGATGGTTTCAAGGTTTTGAGTCACAGATCGGATTGATTTTCAGATCAACAAAAAAGAAAACAAAGGTGGGATTAAGGTTAAATTAATTTAAAAATGCACCTGGCTTTGATGTAGCAGCCTCTCTCTGTCTGTACTCACTCAACTCTATAATAATACCATGCAGTATACTTCTAATACTACATCTAACATAATACTATACTTTAGAATGTCCCACCCACAACACTTTCTGATTGGTTAGAAGTAACAAGTAATAGCCAATCAAAACTGAAGGCTGAGTCACAGGACGACAGAGACACAGGTCTGCTCCGGTGAGCTGAGCAGAGCCGTGTGTAGAAGTTCAGACAGCAGATAAAAATCTTAATCTTATGATCTATTTCTACGATGACAAGCATGGCCATTTTCCCAGTTACGTCACTGAAAATGCCTGCAGTCATGGTCGGGGATTTTATTTGATGAAGGTGAAAGCGATGGCTTTTAGATCAATTATGCTTCTGTTTTTTTTTTTTTGTTTGTTTTTTAAGACTCAGGTGGTACACAGATGTGTTTCAAAGTCAAACAGTGCATCTGTTTTGTCTTTTCACCACAACTCTGCATCGAGATTTGGGACATTAGTACTTTGAAAAGTAACAGCTGCAGTAAACCAGTATTTGACACTATGATGGTTATATTCAGTCAGTGGATCACACGTGGGTTGAACTGTGAGGGGTGATCTCTACAGACCACCAACGATCCATTACAACACTACCTGAAACCTAAAATATTTATAATCAAGAATAAAACTTGCTGCAGAAAAACTTCCAAGAGGCGCACAAAAGCATGAGCAAACATGAGCAATTTGTCTCCTGCTATCTTGCACTACATT
>JAJHUR010120949.1:1308-14014 GCA_027495735.1 Lutjanus campechanus | reverse complement strand
TTTACTTCTCTTTTTTTACCACTTGTCTGAGTGGGCAAGTGAGTTGCCAGATTTACTTGCCCGACGTGGCATTTTACTTGCCTCAGGCAAGCACACAACCCTCTTTGTTGAGCCCTGCTACACACTATATAGTCATCAACATAGTGAGTTTATCATTTTGTAGCACTGCTGCATGTATAGTGAGAATTATTACACTCTAGTGTAATAGTAGTGTACAACTGATGGTCATTAGCCAAACACTACAGTATATACCATCATGCATTGCACTGAAAGAAAAACAACAGCAATGACATAATTAACAGCACAGAGAGAAGTGTCTGAAAGTTTTTTTCTTCACTATATAGTTTTCTACATAGTCTGTTAAATGAGTGAATGATTTCAGACACAACCAAGGGAACAAAAAAAAAGATGGAAGGGTCATTGTGTCACTGTAGAATATCCTGTGTTCCAGACTTAAGAGCCATTTCTATTGAAGCTTATGGGAGACGCACGGAGAGACACACTAAAACCCAGAATATCAAAGTTGTAGGACTGGATAATATGGCCGGAAATTTTAAGCTATTCTAAGATATACGATATCACATAATGCAAACATATGATGATCTTATAGAATTGAATGCATTTCTGATTAAACTACCATAAATTAGTTCAAATGAGCTCAACCTTAAACATCCACAGCAGTCAAATGCAACATACATATGATTTCAGTAGTGATAATAACTCGAAAACATAAACATCACATATAGTAATAAAACACTGACAGTAGGGCTGGGTGATGTAGACAAAAATGAAATATGACAATATTTTTGACCAAATACCTCATGATGACTGTTAGTGCTGGTAAGTCAGAAGATCACATCATGTTACTGTAATGCAGCCTTTAAAATCAGGAAAACACTGATGTCATATCACAAAGTAACAATATCCAAAATCTGCCAATATCTAGTTTCTGATCATGATATTGATATAATATCTAATATACTGGCCAGCCCTTCTACAACGTGTGAGCTCTAGTGAAGAAATGCCTCTAAAGAATGAAAGAACTCACTTCAGACAATAACAGACTGACTGATTTGTGCACGTTTATTTGTTTGCTTCAGTAGAACTGACGCCAAAGTCTGGAGCACATAATGTTCTATAGTGCTGTAATGATCCTTCCTTCTTTTTTTAGTTTCCTTGTTATGGGACAGCTGCTAATAGAAGTATGAGCTTGAAAATGAGCAGAATATTGTCACTTTAAATAATTTCTTGGCCTTTCTTTCCTGAAAAATCTCATCTCATTTGTTTCATTTGTCTCACCGGTTCAATAAGACAATCAGTTGTTCGGAGGTTTGGGTTGTAATTTCTTTTTTCATTACGAGCAATCCATTAATCAATTAACAGCAATTCATCCTGCTGCTGCTGCTGCTGCACTAGTTTCACATCAAGATAAATCCCAAAAAAACACCAAATACAATCAACTTTAATGTCCAACCAAGGCAGGAAACATGTCTTTGGCCTCACCCAGAAAAAAATTAACACAAATACTGTATGTCCGAAAGATAAATCCAGAAAACACAGAAGAGAAAGAAACCAACCGATCAGTTTAACACACATTTCTTTTCTTTCACAATTCAAACATGGCGTTTTTCTGTTACCAGATACGTCATATTTAAGGTGGCTCTTTTGCCAGCAGCTACAACCGGCCATATTTTTGCATATTTTCCTCTTTTTTTCCCTCTCTCCCTGGTGTACCCATGTTGATTTTGAGGTCATCTCCAGTTCCCCTCTCTGCTGGAAGCAACATTTACTCATCCCTGCTGCCTCCCAAAGTTGCCTATTCATCAGGGCCCTCATGCACGCTGTATGCAGCACCTCCCAGCAACCGAATCCTCGTGTTAATGTCGCAGCAGTAGCAATCGCAGTATTCCAGGGTATTTCTGTGATGTGATGTAATATTCTTGATCATATGACAAAATATTTTTAAAAAAACATATCTTTTATGGTTTAGAATTCACAATAGCTCCTGAGCTCTCCTCATACTCAATCGGATGCTGCTGCTTGAGGTGGTGAAATTAGTTTGTTGTATTGCCCGTTTTGTTGTTACAGTCTTAAATATTACCTTGGTTTGTTTTAAATCTCCTCTTTTGTAATGACTTCACTTCCACATCACTGAAGTCACTCCCTTTTTGGAACTAACTCCTCCAACATGGGGCCAGGAGCAATGCTACGTTAACTTTCAGCCACGCTTGTTGTTCCTGTGTGTAATGGTATGACGTTATGAACTGGTATGACGTTATGACAAAAAACTTGTTGAAACACTGCCATTTTCGATATGATTGGTCTTTAAAATGTCGATCAGTGTTTCCCAAAGCCCGAGACGACATCCTGAAATGTCTTGTTGTCAAGCTGGAATCAGATCATTTTGACTTGGTACTGATTGATTGATTATCAAAATAGTTGGTGATTAATTTGATAGTTGACGATTAACTAATTAATCGAAGAATGGTTGTGTTGATAGTCTAAACAGAATGGGTAGATGCTTGTTGACTGTGGTGCTTGTTAACCTTGTCATTGGTCACATTCAGAGGGGCTGCACTGGCGGCTGCATTTCTAAGTTTAGTAGGGATGTTCCTAACGACTAGATTCAATGGTGATTAGACAAAAATTTAAATTTAAACTAGTCGACTCGTCTAAAAGTATGAAAAGCAGTAAACATATCGGTCATACTGGTTTGCTGAGTGTTGCTAATGTGTTAGCTAACGCATGAGCAGTGCTTGCACCAGCCACCAGGATCAGGTTTTATAAGGCGTCATCTTTATCCTGCTTTGCACCTCGCTGGTTCATATCCAGCCATCAGCGACTGTCTGCCTGAGCTGCAGCCTTAGCCGGTGGAGAACGGCTGCATGACATCTTAAAAGTTAACTGGTGTTGTACATCAATAAAATATTAGTAATTAGTTTAACCATCTAGTATTTCAGGTGCTAGCAATGGTAGCAACATTTAAGTGTCTAAATTAGTCTAAATGACTAATCGTGAACACTCCTATAGTCTAGTGGACATTTTTAAAACATGTTGAAATAAAAATGAAGTAAAAATAATAATAAAAACTACGCACTCAGAATCATCAATTGCACAATAAAACCTGAAAGCACAAAGAAAGGATGATAAAATGATTTTTTGAAGTTGTTTTGAAGATATTGCTGCGACACTCCAGGACTGTGTGAGGAGAAGTGGTTTTCAGGAGGCATTTGGCTTTAGGACATGTTGGGACACCTAATGCATCATCAACAAGGTGAAAGCATTAAATAAAAGAGTGAGAAAGTGTCAGATGTCACTGCCCTTTGCAGGTTTAAGATTGCTCTCCTGGGATCATACATAAAAGCTGCTGGTTTGGGGTTTGTTAAGCTCACTGGGTTCAGGTAACATTCACTTTATGAAGTTGACATTTTTATACTAGTTTCTATTTATGCCTGATGATTAACATGAAGTAACAGAAGTATTCAGTTCCATTATTTAAGCAAAAGTTGTAAAAACACAATATAAAGGTACTCAAACAAGGAACAGTGCTGCGTTTTGAGTAACAGCAGGATGCACCTAAGCACTGAAAGTACAAGTACTCGTGCAGAATGGCCCTTCAGAGCATCATCCCACAATATTTATTTTATTTATCTCTTGTTTAAAGTAGCTCAGCTTCTCAGATTTGAGACTAATTTTATAACTAAATGAAATTCTGTGTTTAAAAGTGGAGCTGTAGAGTTTGAAAGATGTACATGTTTACCAGGCAGGCAGGATCTATTGAAAGATGCTCTTGCTAGTGCATGATGGGAATATGAGTTGCATAAAAGAACTTAAGCTAAGGTTGCCCATAGATCTTCATCTAAGGATGTCTTATAAAAATGAGTTGAATAATATCAGGAAGGATAAAGGATTTCATTAGAGATCTCTGAAGTGTTTAAGTATTCACTCATGCGTGTTAAGGTCTTTAGAAACCATCCTCAGAAAATATACAGGGACCCACACCAGTCATAACGGTCTATATAATAGATATAAAGACTATGATAATAGTTTTTCAACTTTGTAGCAAGCTAGCTAATTGTTAACCTAATGGCAACACGGCTGTGCAACTGGATGCTTAAGGGGGATATTGTCTGATATGTTAATGGTAGTTACAAATGAAAACGTGACTCTGGTCACCATCAGTTGGTACTTTTGAACGGATTCATGTTGATCATATTTGGCAGTTGCTAGTTTAATGATTAGGGCTTCAACTAATGATTGTTTTCACTGTCAATTAATTCTATCGATCACTTTTTTCGAGTAACTGATTCGTTGTTTGGTCTTTAAAATGTCGATCAGTGTTTCCCAAAGCCTGAGAGGACATCCTCAAATGTCTTGTTTTGTCCACAACCTAAAGATAAGAAGAAGTCGACTTTATTCATAAGTCTGAATATCTGCTTGTCCATCAAATGACCAAGCTGACTAAACCAGGAACTGCGGTGAATGTAGCTAAACGTAATGTGAATAAAATGTCAATATTACATCGTCGATGAATAAATAGATTTTCATCAGCTATGGTGTTTTTTTAAAAGTGAAGATAATAACTCCCATGATCCCACTCCACTCCGTAACGTCATCAAACAGTCCCTCCATGAAGCTGCGATGTGGCGATCGCAACAGTTCATGTAAATTCAACCAATCCCCATGAATTCTGTGCAACCTTTCAATTTTGCCCAAACTTCGCAACTGCAAATTTGACCACTCATAGCTTCCCGCGAGTTCAAAGCAGTCCCTCGCTCAAACGTTATACATGTATGTCTCAATGAATCCAGTCAGTGTTTTGTTTTAATATTACTATTATTTATTTATACTTTATTTCTGGATTTAAAAAAAAAAAAAATTTCATGGGTGATGATCTGATCTGTGCACTTTTATTTTAGAATTTTGTGCTTCTTTGACTGTTTTTGAGCTCCAAAAAGATTCTGCTTCTCTGTGGAATACTCCCCCAGTCCTTCCTTCTTCATTTACAAATAAAGCACATAGCTATCATTTTTGTAAATTCTGAGACTTTTTGTTGAGGTTAGTCAGAACACTCAGAGCAGAGAGTGATTTTGTTCTCCCTGGAACAAGCTGCCTTTGATTTTTAATGAATTATAAAAATAGAAATAAAAAACACAGCTTTCTTTTGCAATTTTCCCTTCGCACTTCGCCCCCACAATTTCATCGCAAAAAAATGCCTAAAAGCATCACAACATGCATTGCAAGTTTTTTAGAAAAGTTGATGTGAAATCAGGAATTTATAGGCCGCAGCAATCCCAAAAAAGGCCTGGAGGGGCTGATCAAACTACACCTTTTGTTGTTTAAATGTGAGAGACCCCTATATGTACATTTAATATGAAGAAACTCAAACAAATCAGTCATTCTTTATGTGCTGGTGGTTGGTGAAAAAGTTGCTCTGCCACAAATCCACCAGATTTTTTTTAAAATCATTAGTTTTTGCTTGCTGGGAACAAACTGAACGAGCCTCTTTACTCTCTTTACTCTTACCCACTGTTTCTCCCAATTTGCACTGAATTGCATATTGTATGCAAATATCTCCCAATATAATTTGGTAATGTGTTTGGGTCCTGCTTTGTATCCCAGCCTGCGGGGACCCTGCACGTTTCGCTTTATTGCATCACGTGTGGATATTATTTTCCCTGCTCGGCCTCGGAGGTATTTCATTATGTGAACTATCAAAGGCGTTTGTCTACCTGCTGCAGCGACTCGCTCATTTCCATTGAATGAGGCAGCCGTTTACAGTTGGGACGAGTGGGACGGGTGCGGGTGGGGGCGGCGTTGTTGGAGGGGCGGCGGCTGCAGGAGTTTTGCATTCAGCACACACTGTTTAGTTAATGAACCAGATGGGATATTGCCGTCTCAGCTCCTCAGGCCTGGACTCTGCAGTTCCCTGCTTAATTGATATCTCTTTCCCCTCCGTCCCGACCCAGACCCCCCACACCTCATTCCACATTCAGCCTTATTACTAAACATTGATTAGCCTGTCAATGGCCGGGGCCAGACCTGATGAATACACATTTAATGCTCGCACATATCTCTCCCCTCTCTCTCTCTCACTGTCCCCGCTCCTATTATTCATCAAAGACGAAGGAGAGGAGAGCTGAGAATTTAGATAGAGATCGGACCTGCAAGGAAATTCATCTCAACAAAACCTTTAATCTTGTATTCGGGTTTAAATCTGTGAATTCTGTCAAGACAAGTGAAAGAACGTGCCAGATCATTTCCCCAGTTGCCAGGACATCTCAACTTCTATTTACTAACCTTTTTTAATCAAGTGTTACAACTTTTTGAACAAAACCAAGGGCCATATTTCAAAGTCCTGTCACTAGTGTAAAGAACGCCAGCAGAACAAGAGAAAGTGACCTTTGAACTCATCTCATTCTGTTGTCAGTAGATAAGTCAGTAGAGAGTCAGAGAGAGAGAGAGAGACCCGTAAAAGCTTGTCATGTTACGGGTGTGTGTTCATACTGCAAAAAACATCCATTATAGATATGGATATGGTCATTCAGAGTCAAATTCAGCTTTTAAGTCGCAGATATGAGCTGTCAACATCTTCATGAAGACAGAAAAGACAGATTTGAGACTTTATTACACACAGTTCTCCCGACAAGTTCATTTGTTTTGGAGAAAAGTAAAATGACTTTAGTTCAGCAGTTTGTTTGTTTTTTTGTTTGTTTGTTTGTTTGTTTGTTTTTGTTTTTTAAAGAATAGTTTTAGGAATATAATGGCCTGTTCATTTATTTACTGTCTTATCTTTAGCTTTAGGCTCTACATCAGTACTCTTGGAGTTTGAGAAAATTCAGTTTAGTTAACCTGAACTGCAAACCAGTGAGCCAACTCATTTAGCAAAACACAGACATTCTTATGGTATTGCAATTGAAATTTAATGTGGTAATTTTCACTAATCAGAATGCTAATTCAAAATGATCACGCACTCTTGTTTCATATTAAAAGTTAGGTCTTTTCAGATCCTGTCCATTTCAATTGACATAACTTTTCTAGGAGATCTGTAGTCCCTGACACCTGTCTGACTCTGTCTGTTTGATTGGATGTCTGTAAGCAAATCACAGTGTTCCACATCATCTAAAGTGGACTGCAGTGGAGCCACACACCCTGTTCACCGGCTGTGAGACACATTTAATCAATCTGATCAAAGTATAATTTCTGAATAAAATAAGAACATTCAGAACATTGCTGGAAAGATTTATAGTTTTTACTCAGGATTAAAAAAAATCCATCCATGATGGACAGGGGATTTGAATGTAAACAGAAGGAAAACAGGGAGGTGAACATATTCTGACTTTCCTGTTTTCTGTTTACTTACCCTAAGACTATTTATTGTCATTTTTATTATAGCTTGTTTTATTTAGATTGTCCATTCATTGGAACTGACAGGTAAACATAATGAAAAATTTGAATTGATTTGTTTGTACTGCCAATGATTTATTAGTGTATTTAGAAAAATCCACCAGTAGAAAAGTTTGGATCATAATTAGGTACTGACCAGGTTAGGGGCAAATCACATGAAGAGTTTTCATGTGAAACAAAAAGAAATGCACTGTATTTGTCACCCAGGTTGGTGAACAGCAGTCAGACCAGGGCTCGGCAACCTTTAATATCAAAAGAGCCATTTTTGGCAAGGCAAGTTTATTTGTATAGCACATTTCAGCAACAAGGCAATTCAAGGTGCTTCACACAGGACATTGAAATACAACAACAGGGGGAAAAGAAACAAAGAAAACATTTTAGCTAATGAAATATTAAAACTTATCTTTTAAATTTGGTGTATAGGCTACACATTTTTACAGCTGGCGAATATAAGAATTTGAGAGTCAAACTCTTATGTTTTGAAATAAACTTTAAAAAGTTTTGCTGACATATAATCTTTTGTTGAGATAATTTCATTTTCAGATAAACTTGAGTCTCTGAGTTTAAGTGGTTAAATGGTTTTTGATAGAAATTTTAACCATCATTCACTTTCACTTGAAAGAATTTACTCTATATATTTTTTTTAAATACAATTTTTGGGTTTCTAAAACTCAAAGATTTGAGTTTTTCTAAAGATGAAAAGTCAAATATAAGTCAGCAAAAGTTATAGTAGTTGGTAAAACCTTTTCAAAACTTAAGAGTTTGAATTGGGCTCAAAACTCAAAAATCTATTGCAGTTTGTTGCCTTAGACTTTTGATTTTTCTCGCCTTTTTATGGACCAACAACAATGATAAATTAAAATGTAAAAAAAATTACCATTCTTCATTTCCATATAATTTTTACAAAAGTCACAGAGGCTCCAGAGCTGCAGGTTGCAGACCCCTGAGTTAGACTTTCAAGCAAAGTGATCTGTTATATTATATTTTACAGTATTATACTTTATGTATCTGCCAGTGTACGAGGGTCACTAGGGTCTGCATGATATCCACATTCCCTCAATTTGTTGTGACTATGCACCACTTGAGACTCTGATCCACTGCTCATGTGTGGAATGTGTCCTCCAAACACATTATGAATAGAACTATTAGGCACTGGTGGCGTTTGCAGCTGTTTGTGTACACGTACGTTCGGGAGAATAATCCAGTAATTGCAAAAGTCATGTGAGCACTGGTCCATGTGCCTTAGTTTTTTTGCTAACAATCCTCCTGCACAGTGCATGCTTTGGCTTTGGCAGAAGTGTAAATTGCAGTGCTCTGAACTACACCTTTAAGGACGCGTGAACGAGTGAACAAGGAAGTGCTTTTGGATGTAGCAGTTGACAGTAATGGTGCTGCAGCTACATGGCTAACAAGCTGACAAATCAGCTTCTGCTGCCGCTGAGAACGTGTGCAGTATGAACCAGAATACTCCCATCGCTATTTCATGGTCCGTATCTGAGCCGCAGCAGAGGAACACACTTGAAGTGCACAAGGTGAACACGACGTGCTCCTCAGGCTACGTCCTCCACTTTTATCGACTGCTGAGCAGGAACGATTAATCAAACCAGTCAGCGTTACGTTTAGAGAATGCCAACGCACAAACCATGACCATCAGGGAATACCAATCAGTCAGTCAGGATGATTGACAGGCCTTTGAACAGCCACTGACATCTCGGCCCCATTGCTTTTTTTTTTTTTTTTTTTTGTACCGGGCAGGAGTTTGTTTGTTAGAACAGCAGAATTTTTTAGGTTCATACAGGAAACTTTGCAACATGATGTTTGTGTTTGTTTTCCTGGAAATTTCTAGATGTTTTGTGTGTGTGTGTGTGTGTGTGTGTGTGTGTGTGTGTGTGTGTTATTTGTACTGAATGCTAAAATTGGAGCATATGTACAGTTTGCCACAAATTCCTCTCAAGGGAATTTTGTATTCACTGATTTAGACACAATTATGGACTGAATTTATTATCTCACAGTTGTGGAGGAGTGGAAAGAGACACAGGCTTTTCTGTTTACATCTTGTTTATTTTTTTAAAAAATCAGTAGTTGGAGGTGATTCTCGGTGACGCTCAGTGTGTTTTTATGGCCTCATTTGTTGCAGTTGCAGCAGCATCTCCAGGTTTGAAGAGCTCAGCTTCTCTTGAGACACAAACAACGTTCCTTTTCCATTTTTGATCAGGTGCTTCGCTGATTTCACATCCACCTCACTGCGATATCGCAGATTGACCCCCCCCCCTCTCGTTTCTGGGTGCTTGCACAGATCGTTACTATGCACACAAGCACGCAAGTATGCAAACGATTCATCTTCACCCCGAACGAAATGTGCAGGGAGTGACCTTTTCCTCTATGGATTTCTATATTCAATAAAACTCTTTATTCTCTCAAGTGGAAACAGTGAGCAGTCCATATAAACAGCAGATCTAAACATTTCACCTCTGGGCTGAAATATGGACGCTGCTTTCACAGATCTTTATGTGCAACGCCATCAGGTAGCTGTTCAGGGGGACAATGTATGCAGGATCTATAATGATAATGTAATCTATAATTTCTCTTAGCAGGGCGAATATTCAGTCGGTGCCTGCAGCCGTTTACCTGCCTGCTGCTGGAGGGTAACCTTGAGCTGGCCTTGAAAACACAGCTGCATGTGGGGGGGATCTCTACACACACACACACACACACCTTCATCACATCGCGGGGTAAATTAAATCAGACTCTACCAGTTCATGAAATAAATTGATGTTGAAATTGTGCGATTTAGAGAAGGTCATTCGTCTGCTTTCCTAAATTATTTTAAGTAAAGAAGCCCTGGATGTCAGACGCTGCTGAGTCTTGATATTAAATAAAAGTCCTTATCCTGAACCGGCAGGATTGAAATTAGGACCGAGCTGACTTTTTACAGAGAACAGAGTGACTTAGAAAAGACTGAATGTCCGGGCAGCGTGTTCATTAAATAAAAGGTTAGCCTCCACATAGACAGACAGAAAAAACAGAGCCGTGACAGAATGACTTAATGGAATGTCATGTTACCTTGAGTGATATTTCACTTCGGTGTAGCATTTCTAGTTGTGGCATTCATTAGCTGTATAAGTGTTGTGAGTCAGTGTTGCCTGTCATCTGTATTTACAGTCACGTAATCGCAGGCGTGCTTCAGTTTTCCTACAACCAGATTGTAAGTTCGACCCAGAACACTGAACATATTGAACAGGAACAAGTCTCTGTTCTGAGTTGTTTTTGTGAAGTGCAAGGTCAAACCTGAAGCGCAAAATACGGGAAAAAATCTGTTTTTTCTCTGGTGCTTTTTTTCTCTGGGGAATATAGAGCACTGTTGCTGCTTTTATATCATATCAGAGTTATTGTTAATACCAAAGCTGCACACTTGAGACTTGGACTTGACTCAGAATTGAGTCACAAAACTGAAGAGTTGACCTTGACTTGACTGTTGTGATATTTTCTCTTTTTGTGATTTTTAGTGAACAGGAAGAAAGCATATGGCAACACAAACAGAAGGGTGTCAGACAGTTAAACAGTTAAAACTATAAATGTTCCTCTGTAAGAACTGCAAAGCTTCAAGTGTAGCAGGTTAAGTGTTGTTCAGTCTTGATGTTGTAGATTTCAGTTTTACTATGATCAGTAGATTATTTATCCAGAATAAATCAAACAATTGTAATCCAGGGGTTTAGGACAATTTATTGACAGCCATAAGATCAGAGGAAAAAAAGTGTCTCTTTTTATGTGAATGTCCAATCAGTGTTGAGTCAGCTGAAGCAATAAATTCCTCTGTGTGCGTTATGGAGTCTTTTCACAGCGCGTCATCAATCTAAAGATCAGTCATGTTGGCAGTACTGACCATGGACAAATGCATCCAAATTCACAACCATTCCTGATGATTAGCTGCCTTCAGCTGGGGCCACAGGTTTCCAAACATTTTAAAGGGATAGTTCACCAAATAATGAAAACTCAGTCATCATCTACTCCCCCTCATGCTGATTGAAGGCCAGGTTTAGTTTTTTAGTCCACAAAACACTGCTGGAGTTTCACAAGAAAACAGTGTTGCAGAATCTCCCAAACAATGGAAGTGAATGGTGACCAGTTTTCAAATGTAAAAAAAATCAACAGAATAAAAACATAAAATGTCTCCATACTGCTCATCTGGTGTAATCCAAGTCTCCTAATGCCCCAACATGCCAAGTTGACTGAAAAAAAATGATAGCTTGGAGCCACATTCACATTCACATGCACACTGTCTGAACTGTGTGTGTGTTGGTGACTGTGTGGAAATAGCATGTTGGGAGACTTTAGGAGACTTGGATTACACCAGACGAGCAGTATAGAGGAATTTTATGTTTTTATTCTGTTGTTTTTTTGACGTTGGTCACCATTCACTTCCATTGTTTGGGAGATTCTGCAACACTGTTTTCCTGTGAAACTCCAGCAGTGTTTTGTGGACTAACAAAATAAACCTGACCTTCAATCAGCATGAGGGTGAGTAGATAATGACTGAGTTTTCATTTTTGGGTGAACCATCCCTTTAACACTTAAGGTACAACACATACTCTAACAGAAGTGCTTCTCTGGTGATCAAAGAGCAGTAAATGGCTTCTTTCAGATGTTCAGAGAAGAGTTTTCTTCACCCAGTTCTTGTAACTTTCTGAAACTCCATTTACTGACATCCTGCAGAGACAAAGTTATTTATTCAAAACTAACATAATTTTCTTAAGTCATCCATGTTTCTATGATGCTGGAGAACATTTTACTTACTTGTAACACCCAACAGCTCTTTGATTTCCCACCAAACCTCATCTTTTTTGACTGTGTCTACCTACAAAAAGGGTGCTGTGGATGAGAAATGTTAATCAGTCCCTCCCTCTGGCCCTCTGCCTGATTTCACAGCAGCTTTTCTTAAAAAAAATTGTTTGCAATGCATGTTGCAGTGTTTTAGGCATTTTTTGTAATGAAATTGTGCCACCAAGTGAAAATTCCAAAAGAAAGTTGCCATTATTGTATAATTCATTAAAAATCAAAGGCATTTTGTTCCAGGGAGAACAAAACCACACTCTGTTCTGAGTGTTCCAACTAACCTCACCAAAAAGGCTCAGAATTAACAAAAATGACAGAAACCTGCTTTATTTGTAAACTAGAAAAGCAATTCCTGAAGAAATTGCGGGTGTGAATGCTTCAAGCTGAAGCCACACTGCGATGCTGTCTTGAATTAATGAAAATTTGAATTATTTGAATATTTGAATGTTGGCTGAAGCCACACTGC
>JAJHUR010120948.1:2201-15047 GCA_027495735.1 Lutjanus campechanus | reverse complement strand
CAAAATTTAATTTAAAAGTTCAAAAAAAAAAAAAAAAAAAAAAAAAACATTTAAAACCCTTGAAAAAGAAAGTGTCAAGTTTCACTGATGATAGCAATGTCAAAAAAGAAACTATGTAAGCATTTTAAAAGTTAAGTGAGTAACATTTACAGCAGGAGGACCTGTTGTTTGTTGGAGTCCATCACGTTGCACCGCCATGTTTCTACAGGAGCCCAGAACGTGGTCTGATTCACCTGATGTACACTGCGGGTATAAGCATGCCACTGGTTGTTTGTTTCAGTCAGCATTGCAACATCCGCTATCTGTGATTTCAAAGTCCCAGGGAAACAACAGCAACTTCCCAGCTGACTACCTACAAGCTACAGACGGCAAATTAGCAGCTGAGTCACTAATGTTACAAATATATGCAAGTTAGCAGCTGTTACCTTTTCTTTTGCAAGGATTTAGACATTTTCAACCCGACCTGCAAATGCTTCAGCAAAACATGTTCCCCTCCAACATTATTTGGCTGCTGTTGCAACCTGGGCTTAGCTCCACCCAGGAGGATTGTGATTGTGATTGTAAAAAAAAGATTTGTATTTTATTTCTTTTTTGTGGATAGCAGAATGATCATTTGGGGAGCCAATTTTGTGGCCACCATTTCTTCTGAGTACTTGGCAGGCGAGTTGGTTGAAATCTGCTATTTCACCGCTTGATGCCACTAAAATCCTACACACTGGTCATTTAACTGGCATGTCTTTAGCATATTACATTAAGCATGCTAGCACGTCCATACCGAATTTCATAGCAACCGATCTAAGTGTGTCAGGATAGTTCATTCTGGATCAAAGTGTTGGCCCGACAGATGGTTGGTTCTGCTGACCTTGTCATCACTACAGTGGCGCTCCTAAATTATTTATAGAGATGGCTGTCTGACCAAACTCAGTAACCTTCACCAAATAAGGTCAAGAAAGGTCAGGGATTTGACAAAGAAGCTGCAGATCACTGTGCTACAGTTAGAGGTTTTAAATGTTGGCCTATGTAAAACAGACAGAAGATGTTCTTGCGAGTACTGTAATCCTTAAAGGTTCAGTGTGTAAGATTTACAGGGATATACTGGCAGAATATGGCACAAATGTAATATTATGGCATCGTAATAGCACTAATTTACCATTTCTCATATCTACTTTAATTACCAACATTACGGTATCTTCCAGTTTCTTACATTTCTGTGTTTAAATTTTTAATATAAGTTCTTTAGGTCCTCAAAAAGAAATTGTACCTCCATTCCACTTCTATCCTCAGGCTGGGAGGCTCCATAATTCCTCCTCAGCAGCACACCATGAAAATTAGTTTTACTTTTATTATTTTTATTCATTATTAACCCATTTGCTGTAGATTTGGGGTTTTTGTGAAGAGCATAAATGGCACTGCAACTAACATCTTATTATAGAAGCTTGTGAAGTGAAATGATCCATAAAGTAAATTAACCTTGAAAAGAAATGAAAAGTTGGCTACACACAAAAGAAAACAATGCACATTTAAAACAGTTGGTTCAAACTAAGGTCCTGCCTCTCACTGGACAGACAGCCAATCATACTTAACCCTTTGATGGATAACATGAGTCTTAAAGGATTGGACTGAGTTTTTATTTTTTATATCTTTGCAATAAATTCATTCATCATTATCAAAATCCCAGGAATTCCTCAATTAATGTGCTTTTAATCATCACAAATCCTTTCTTACTCTTTGAATAAAATCATTTTTGGTTCACTAGGCCTCTAATCCACAACATTCATTCTTTGCTAAATCTTTGAAATAAATGAATTTTATCATTTAACATTGTGGTCAATGAAGAACCCACACATGTTTGATCTTCTTCTCAGTGCTGAGGGCCGATCAAAGGACCTCACTAAACCATCCAATCGGGTAGACAGACAGTGTCTTCAAAGGGAAGGGACAGCCCCAGAAATCTAAAGGCATCATAGACCTGTGCCCAGTGTTTTGACAGTTATACAACAGATCCACTGCAATTCAATATCAGTGTTATTAGTGATCAGTGAAATGTGTGTTATGTGTGACAAAGCGTGGAAAATAAACATATTTCAAAATGTATTATTGTTAGTTATAAATCAATATTAAAATACTAAAGTTATTATAGTATATCTTGTATTGTGTGTTGTACTAATACTAAAACTTTTCCCCTATAAAGTAAAATGAAAATAATGCTGTGTGGTAATCAAAAACAAGATACTGAATCAACACCTGGGATATTAAATCATTAAAGAAACTGATTTCAAAAGACATAGCAAACAAACACTCAAAATGAAAATCGCTTGGATCAAAGGGTAATGGGGTGGCCAATCAGATTTCAGTGCCTCCCCCAGGCGCCTCACCCTAGAAACACCCCTGTCTACATTTTCACTTTCACAGAGTCGGCCATGTTGCATCATCATGTTTTGAGCCTGAACACGGGCTCTGGAGAAGGCTTTTCTTGACCACCATAGGTTCTCCATGTTTGGAAGGGGGGGCACTAGATGGCACTAAATCCTACACACTGGTCCTTTAATGTTGAGTGTCGTGTCTGCCTTTATGTATATGCATATACGGCAGCAGGCTGTGGCAGGGAGTTTCATCATAGATCGTGCAGAGAGGCCGTTTCTCGAAAAGAATGTGCCAAAAAAAAAACACTGCATTAGGAAACAATTCATGTCCAGGACAGGAACCCTCATCACACAACTGAATCTACACTCCAATGGCTTCAGACAATGAATATGAAAAGTATTTTGAGTCACCCAGCCAGAACTCAGAGTTAAATCTCTGGAATAACTGAAAGACAGATCGTCACAGATGCTCCTTATCCAACTTGAGTAAGCTTGAGCACATCTGCATCTTAAGATGGAAGAAAATCACAAAATTCTTATGTGCATAGCTGGCGATACCCACGAGGAGTGGAAGCTGGAAATCACTGCCGGCACTGATTCAACAAAATATTGACTTGGGGCTTGAAAACTATAATTTAAATAATAAGTTTTTCTTCAATAAGTAGATTTTCACTTTGTCACCATTTGATCATTCAGTTTTAAAATCTCAACTGAACATTATATAGCACAATTCCAGGTTATTATAGTTTGCTAAGGGATATAAAAAGATATATGTGCGGTAAAGTCTGCATAGGAGCAGATTATTCCATACAATTAGAAAGTCTGTAGTAATTTCCATCCAGGCTTAGTTAAAACTGGAGCAGATTCGTATGTGAATGCCATTGTTTTCCTCTACATATGCATTTGTATAGACATGGAATTTGCAATGGTTTCCTCTAAATGCTGCCAAAGTGGTTCTTATTATCCCATGAATAAATGCAGCCAAACATAAATCTCTAACCCTCTCCCTGTCTCGCTTCCGTTCCTTAGTTGAGATGTCAGTGCTATCTCCGAGTGACTGAGGAGGAGAAGTATGTGGTGTGACAGGCAGCCCGGGTCACAGCCCCCCATTTCAGCAAATGGGCATGACTTATTTGCAGGGTTGGGGGCTGCGGGGTGTGGGGTGAGGGCGATATTGACAGGATCATTTGCATGTCTGCCAAGTCGCGGGCAAGAGAGTGGCTGAAGGGAAGCTACGAGGGAATAGATGGGATGTGATGGCTTCTGTAATCCCCCACGCCCCCCAACCCCCCACCCCTCCACCCCCTCCTCAGAGGTGCTGTGCAAAATGATCATCCCCTGGTTGTGGCTGGACCGAGAGCGAGTGACGACTTTGACGAGCTCTGATGCAATGATTCCGTCAACCCAGGAGGAGCTACTTTCTCTCCTGTGTTAACTTATGAACTGTTTTTTGGGAGAATCGGCAGACGTCATCAGTCACAAAACAATACAACATAGCATTTCTGCAAGTTCATTCTTGATTTCATCTTTCGTTATAACAGACAAACCTTAAACCGGTATTTGTCAATAAAAATAAAGGGAATGTCGCCTTCATGTACAGTAACAGTGTTCGTCAAACAAGAAAAATGTTGTTTTTTTGGGTGAGATATAAGTGCTGTCATAACCTGGAAGCAGCAGTTTGGTTTATAACTTATAAATCTGATCACATAAATATGACTGAACGTACATTTATGTTACTTTTCTTTTCTGTGTTCTATCAAATCCCGGGTTTATTGCTTCTGTAAACCTTTAACAGCAGCTTATGATATTTTTGTATCCCACTGCTTAGGATTTTGTGTGTTCTTAAAGATAATTTATTATTTTGTGTATCGTCAGCTATATGATCATACTAAAACCATGTCTATGACTGACTGGCAGTGATATTTGGTACCGTTCAAAAAATTACAATATCAGTACCAATACTAGTACCTTTAAAGTGATACAAATACCAGCGGAGTACTTCATTTGATAACTTTTTTCAAAATCTCTTCTTTATAATTATAATTATATTATGCTACGAGCAAAACCATACAAATAGTATTTTTCTGTGAGTAATGCAGGTATCGTTTGACTGGAGAATACTACTTGGTACTGGGTTATAATACCAGGTACTGAGAACCGCCACCCAGCCCTAGGGAATACCAATTTCATTTGGTATGTTATTCTAATTCGTAGACCTACCACAGTTCAGTTGGTTCAAAATAGACACTTTCTTGTTTATTTGTCTTTTTCATTTCATCTTTAAAATACAGTGAGTCAATCATTGTATGGGCAATGTCTTCCAGAACTTGTCTATAATGTGGGTGCTGAATATTAGATAGATGGACACAATCAACTGAGTTATGATGAGAGCACAATTTACTATTAAATTATTATTTTGCATAGTCTATTAATACCATCATAATATCACTAAATGATAATAATAATAATTTTAAAAAAGGCTTTTGTCTTATGTGGGTGATGCTGAGATGCATCCATGACAGGCTTATTGTTTAACATGGTTGAAAAGGCTGGTTTGTTGGCTACAATCCCAGAGTGTTTCCATGGTGTAGACTTAGCACCGGATGCATCCAACTGACAATATAAAGCCCACGTAATTGTTTTTTGTGATTGGGCAATGTCATTAAAAGACATTTTAGGTTGTAGCAAGATGTGGTTTGTTTGTTTTTTCCTCTGGACATTTAGTGATTTAAGAAGCACTAAACATTATTGGTCAAAGTGTTCTGCACTGGCTTTGCTTCATGACAGCTGGCCAACTGAAAGGAAACTGGCTTTCAGCTGCTTTATTTTGTCATTGTACCCTTGGTTAGGACATTAGTATATGAGCCAGATTAGTGGACTTCTGCCCTTCAAAATGAGCCCTTAGTTGTCTATTTTTGTTGTTTTTCTGACCCATAAATTCAAGATACTTGCAGGCTAGCAAGTAAGGTGCTAACCAGGGTGCAAATTGCCAGGGGGCATGGGGGGATTCCCCCCTCTCTGCTTTTGATATCCCCCACATGGTCATTCATTTTTTATCCCCAGTGGGGATACATGTTATCCCTGCTTCAGGTCAAACTGAATAAAATACGCCCATTGCCCGCTAGTAGATTTTGGAAGTTGATGAGCCATAGTAGTTATTTTAAAAAGATGTTATGGATCCCGAGTGGATCAAGTAACAAGTGGATCGAACTCTCTTATGTTACCATGGCAGTTGTTGACGCCTCAAGCTTGGAATGACACAATAAATCCAGTTCCATAGTTTGTCCCTGTCATCGTCGTGTTAACCATTAGTATAAACCAGGGATCTGCAACCCACTCTCTCAAAAGAGCCATTTCTGGCCAAAATAATAATAAAAAAAATCTGCCTGAAGCTGCAAATATTAAATTCTCTGTTTTCCTCAAAGACTTTTTGTATTTTGTATTTGGCATCCATTGCCAGCCCAGGAGAGAGACTGGAGACTAGCCCCAGGCAAAATTTAGAGGAAAAGGCACTAAGGTGTAGTCGTAGGCCATGACACACATTTTAGTTGACAATTTAAATTCAATATATATGCTACACATTTTTACAATTGGAGAATGTAAGAATCACCTCAGGCCTAGAACAATGATAAATGCTGATTAAAATGTAAAAAAATAAAAAATAAAAATAAAAATAATAATTTCCATATAAATTTCTGTCAAAGCCCCAAGGCCCCTGGAGAGGGGCTGCATGTGGCTGTGGAGGTTGGTGACCTCTAGGATAAACGATAACTAGCTTTACATTCACCTATTAAATCAACTATCAAATTCAACTAGTATCAAAACAAACACCAGTATCAAACAGCAACAAAACCTTTAGTCATTTTATTCATATTATGCTGTCAGGCACAAACCTCATATCTTCATATTTTGTAGTTGTGGGTATTGTTTAAAAAATTATGATACCAGCACCAATACCAGTACCCTTAAAGTGATACTGATACCAACAGAGTACTCTATTCGATATCCTTTTTACATGGTGCAGCAACGTTTTCTTTGAATATGACTAACACAATGAAGCACCTGATAAAGCACAGAAGTTTTTTTTCTGAAATAATCCTTCCACATTTTATGCATTTACTTAATCAAACACCACAGGCACGTACTAACAGCAATACTTTCAAAAGTTTTGGTGGTGAACCAGTCATTTTTTTCTAGATCTGTGTACAAAAAGAAATCAAATGCAATTATCATTTGACAGGGGAAGTTTCAGTACAACTCAGTACTGGGTTATTTCAACCAGTTCCTTAAAGCGATATTCCACTCTCAGATGATCATCCACTCAATATATACTCACCCCTATGCCGATGTGAAGATGGGTGAAGATCTTCAGTTCACAAAACAATCCTGGAGTCTCAGCAGAAAACAGGGTTGCAGCTAGTGGCAGTGAATGGAGACCAAATGTAAATATAAAAAAAGAACACAAAACAAACACAAAATGTCTCCATCCTGCTCGTGTGGTGTAATCCAAGTGTCCGCGACATTAAAATTTAACCACAAAAGATGCCATTTACGCCATGTTTTTAGCCGAAATGTCAACTGTAGCATGTAGCAGGTAGCATGTAAACATGGCGTCAATCTCGCGATATTTTCACACGTGCATCCATTAAGAGATATACGAAGTCTGGCAATACATCAATGCCATGTTTACATGCTACCTGGGAGGCTACAGTTGATATTTCGGCTAAAAACATGGTGTAAATGGCGTCTTTTGCGGTTAAATTTTAATGCCGCGGCTCGCGGACACTTGGATTACACCACACAAGCAGGATGGAGACATTTTGTGTTTGTTTTGTGTTCTTTTTCTTTTTACATTTTATCCGTGGTCTCCATTCACTGCCATTAGCTGCAACCCTGTTTTCTCCTAAAACTCCTAAAATCTTCACCCATCCTCACATCGGCATAGTGGTGAGTACATACTGAGTGGATTATGATTCTGGGGTGGAGTATCCTTTTAAAAGGTAGTGACTTCTGTTACCCAGGCCTTCTACTTTATCTTTTTGTTTTTCAGAAATCAATGCTGTTGTTCACCCTTTATGTCTGTCTGTTGCTTTTACACATTTTTAAACACTGAAAAGTTTTACAAAGAGCTACTAACTTTGACTAAGCAGCATTCAGTTAGTTTAAAAACTCAGGGTCTTTTTTTCATTTCCTGAAAAGTAATGGCTTTGGACATATGAGGTTTCTGCCTGACAGCGACAAATTGTAAAATACAGGATTAGTATAGTTTGTACTTACAGTTGTGTAGGAACAGCAATAAATCTTAATTTAGTGCTGCATGAGGTAAGAATTCATATCACAGCCTCTCTGAGGTGACACTGCTGCTTACAAATGCTCGAGGTGAGTATGATATTGACTGTGTGACTGTTGCTGCATCATCATATTGGCTTGTAACTACAGGCACTTGAGTGCTGATGAAAAGAGTCAGTGTAAACACTGAGGAGACTGCGAGTACTTCCAGGAAGCAGAGGACGCTCCTCGAGAGCTCCTTCAGCGCACGGAGGAGCTAAACCGCGTCCAGTTGAAAGGTCAAGTGTCACTGCGAATGCGGGGCGGAAATTGCTTTCGCCATCAACACCTCTGTGTGTGTTTTGCCTCTTTACACTCTACAGGACACACAGCCAAAGGCTAGCCAGCCCTTTAATGGTTAATCAATAGAGCCAAGAGTCCCTCGACTATGTGTCTCGATATTTGGGGGCTGAACCAAAATAATAAGCCAGCATCTATCTGCTGAGTCTGACAAGGAAAAGTCGATACTTTTGTACTTGGCTTCCAGATTGATGGCAGCTGACCAGCAGTTAGGTGGTGGGCTTTTTTGGGCAAAAAACAGAAAGAGACAAAAGAGAAAGAAAAAGACATAAAGATGAGGAGAGAAGGAGACGATCTGCTCGTCTTATAAAGAGCTCAGAGTCTCAACATCTGGGCTGTGATATGTAGCAGATAGATCATATCACCCTGAGAAAAACAAAGTGCTCCCTTTACAATCCCTCCTTCTGCACTGCTTCTTGCTCCATCCTCTCGTTTTTTTTTCTATAATACTGCGGCTTTATCCTCTTTATCTCTCACCTTTCTATATTTATCTGTATAGGGCTTCCGTTTCTTTAATGGAGGTCACCTGCTTATCCGCAGTGGAGCATCTTTTAAAGGTAAAGTTGCAGGGTGCTGTGTCTCTCTCTCGCTCAGGCCTATAGGTATACAGTCTCCTCTTAGTTTTTTATGTGAGGAAATATAAACTACAATGATGCTACAGCTACTGTGCACAGTTTCACAATTAATCTAATACAAACTAAAAACAATATTTAAGGAAACTGGGTCTAAGCTTCAGGTCTCTGAGTTAGTTTTACAGACATTAATGCAGGACGTTTGGTCCCACATTTACAAGTAGCCCACATAACAATGGTTATGTATACAATTAACAATAAATGTTTCTCTCATCTCAGTGTTTGTGAGAACCCATCATGCTCAGTGTCATGTTGGTCCAGCACTTCACAACCATCTAGCAAGTGTTAGCTGTCCTGTCCTTCTTTCTCATGTCCCAACATTGTCTCCTAAATATGCATACAAAACACATCTTTGAAATTGAGTTTGAAATTGTGTGCAGCACATACGCCAATTTTTACGTTCAGTTTTGTGTGTGGGTGATACACTGATCCTCCCCATTAACTTATGTGGGGAGCAGATCCATAGATGGTGACCTTTGTCGTCATGGTAACAAAAAGAAACGTGGTTAACATTGTGAAATGATTGCAGTTTGGTTATGTTTGGGCACCAAATCTACTTGGTCAGGTTTAGTAAAAGATTATGGTTTGGATTAACATAAGCAAGTTACATTACCTTAGTCATGGGACATAACGTTATGTAACTTAAAAATTCAAATAATGTTGACTTTTGGTTTCACATGGGACATGAATCCTGGTCTAATGAGTGAAAGTCCTGTTTTTTTTTGTGTGTGTGTGTGTGTGTGTTTTCTTTTATCTGTCCAACCACCCCACCTCCTCCATGCATGAACTTTTTCGCTTCTTATACTATGTCACCTTAAGAACTTTCTGCTTCCAGCTCACGCTGAAGATGCTGTCCATCTCTCTATCAGAGAGGTGGCGGTCCAAGAGATGACGTAGGCAGAGAGGGAGAGCGAGTGCGAGGCCGGTGCAGCGTGTCCAGCTCACGTTGAAGCTGCTGCAGAGAGACAGAAGCAGGTGGGCTCGCAGCATGAGGGCAACGCTGGAAGAAGCAGCAGCAGCAACTTCAGCACAAGCTTAGTATACTTGTGTTAGGCAGGAAGCATATTGCAGGCTGCTAAAATGTCCCAGGCGCAGCTGCTCGGAGGGCCTTGCTATTTTACAGGAGCGCTCTCAAAGCCTTGGGTTGAAAAAAAGCAGAAAAGCGCCCAATGTCATTTGCATTTTTTTCTCATTGAGAGACTTTCTGTGGTGGTGAGAGCAAAGTTTACAGATGCTTGGAAATAACGATCATGGAGGACAAATTAGTGGTGGCTACCTGGAGCTGTATGAGTTTACCAACCGGTGACCAGGATTTGAGCAGAAAACAGCAGCCTGGAGGCAAATTAGTGTGGTACTTGAGATTTCAGGCAAGTTGTTTTCATTAATTTAAACAGTACTAGCTCACTTTCACCATCTCCCTGAGCAAGCTGCCTGTAATTTCTCTCACTTCTTTCTGAGGGTTTTCTGTTTCCCTGTTTCTAACAAAGTATTTGGACACAATTTAAACAAAAAAAGTTCAGTGCAGTGCACCTCACGTTTTGCAAATTCAACAGATGCCCTGGTGGTTAAAAACTAAAATTCAACTTAAAATGCAACTAAATAAAGGCCTAAACAAACACCATGGATACACACATTTCTCGCCAAAAATGAATTTTGATTTAAGTTAATTCATTAAATAAAGAGTGTTACCAATGATTCTCCACTCTGTGTGACAAATGCCAAAATCTCTGTACTTTAACAGGCAGAGTGGGTCTCTGTTGATGCCTGTGATCCTAACATATAGGCTTATCAAAAGGCAGTGCTCTGCACTTACAGTGTGATTCCAAATTACTTTCTCCTTGCATTGAAGCGACTGTGCTGCACAGACGCTGCCTTACAGTCCTTTTTTTTATAGCGAGTATCAAACATAAAATATATATTCAAAGTAGAAAACACACCTCCTTATTTGCTTTCAGCTCTGTTCTGGAGTTGGCAAACACCACAGAGGCTTCCATAAGAGCAGCAAATATTGTGCGCCTCCTGTTTCGACCTGCTACTGTTTAGCTCCTGTGTGAGGCTGCTGCTGGCTCCTCTACACTCTCACATTTGATCTTTCCCGAGAGGGCGTCTTATCTCCCAGGTTTGATGTATATCCGGACACTCGCCGTCTCATTGTATGTCAGCGTCATTCAGGAACAATATAGATCACGTGCTCTCCCTGGGAGAGCCACTGAAGACATGTTCAAAGGCCAGGATTGCCGTTAAGAGGCCTAAATAATGGACTCATTTGACTAAAGGCTTTTAATGCCCATTTATCCTCGAAAATGAGAAACAGGCCGAGGATTAGACTCATACTTAAAGAATTGCACGTTGAGGCTTTTTTTAATATGCCATCCTCTTCCTTTTTTTTTCACAGCCATATGAGGGGTAGCGAGGGATTTGAGGCGTGTTGTCCTCATTTTCAACAAACGATGCAGCTGCATGAACAAAGGGATGAGGCTGAAATTATCAATGCAAAGTAACACGAGACAATGGTGCTTGCGTATCACTCAAAACACAATTGAAGCACATGTGCACCCACATAAATACTATGTCCATGTCTGCGCACACAAACACACACACACGCATGCACTCATCGAGATCCACACTGTTCAGTCCACGCGCGCACACTTACCAAAGCCATTGTTTCTCATTCAGCCCAAGTTGTCCAATCAATAAGACCACGCACAACTCTTTGCAGCACATTATTAGGATTGAAAGACGCTACCATCAGCTTTTGTATGCTTCAACTGATACCTCTTTCACTTCAAAGTCCAAACAAAGAGACTTGATCGTGTCCAGGAGCCAGGTTCTCTCCCTCTGGAGCGAAGAAACCAAGGCGGTACACTGCCATCTTGTGAGAAAAAGAAAGGCACACTAACAAGGAGCAGTAACAGGCAAATAATGGAAGATTTGCCTGCCTAATGACCATTGCAAATAGCTGGTGGTGAACAGTTGAACATTTTTGTCTTTTAGTCTTTATAGCATTGTCTCTGTCACTGCTAAGTAGCTCAAATGTTGCCTCGTTTATTGCCGCTGTGAAACCACCTGAGCATGCAATCAGACACACACATACACACACACACGTGCAAAGATGCATATACTTCTGCACACAGACATGCTCACAGGTGAGTCGGAAATGTATTATCTGTGCGCTTTTCAGCAGAATAGAGGGCTTAAGCCTGGATGAAAGGACCACTCTGAACTCTTTTGATGTGCATTAGCATGCTAATAGCTCGCTCCCTTTGTTACCCCTCTCATCTGCGAGAATGTCAAGGCTAATCTGTCTGATTCCTAATGACGGCAATGGGGTGATAAACACAGCGCGCCGTGTTCTCCCTTAAGTATGTAGAGATGGCAGTGCAGGCGGCAGTGCTTTGGTGGATATGTGCTTATCAGATTTCTGAACGGCCCAGACACTGACAAGACAGAGGAAGAGTTTTCTTTTGTGGGTTTCTTTTAATCCTTTGTCTTTCTTTGTTTGTCTTTATTTCCTTTTTGTTTTCTCTGTTCTGTCCACGCTCCAAACCTCTCTGGTGTTTCGTGGCATCTGTTTTGTCATTCTCACTATTTCCTCCCCAATATTGACTTCTCTACGCTGTAAAACCAAACACTCAAATTAATTATTTGTAATAAGTAGTGAAAACTTTAAAATGCTGAGCACCAGTAGAATTTCCTTTCTAAATTCCTCTTAATTTTCTTTTCCCCTTGACGGTAAAGGGTCCCTAAAATTGTCCTATACTATAGTGAGTTTAATGAAAATGAAGTGATGTGCTTTTTATGTTTTGGGAGAGCTTTTATGCCTTTTGCTGGATAGGACAGCTGAAGATATGTCAGGAAAGGGGGCTAGAGAGTCGGGGGGCAGCATGCAGCAAAGGGCCACAAGCGGGAGTTGAATCCACAGCCACTGGAGAGGATCCACAGCCACAGCACACGCAAATGCTCCGTCAACTGAGCTACCAGGCCATCACTAATAATGTGTTTTTATACTTTAAATTTAATTCAATTCTTTCCTCTAACTTGCAATGAGAGGAGAGAACGTAATAACTGAAAATTGTTGGCTTAATCAATAATTTTAATCTAACTGTAATCAAAGAATACATGTAACACTGACAAATGTTTAAAGACCGTGTAAAGGGAATTTGGCCATTTTCTTCTAAACACATTATATAGGTCATAAATGTTTTGCTCAAAACGTGTAAAAA
>JAJHUR010120942.1:1144-33327 GCA_027495735.1 Lutjanus campechanus | reverse complement strand
TTTATATACAAACCAAGGGCCATCTAGCGCCGTTATTTGTGAGAGAAAGCAAACATGTCTGTAGCCGATATGTATAAACCTCAGCAACTTACACCAAAAGAATGTAGATGGATTAATAGCACAACAGATAACTTGCCTCTAGTGGATACGTAAAGCTCAGCACTGATCCAAGAGGGACAATTACAGACTGAGGGTCAACATGGTCTCAGCATACATGGAGATGCTATAAGATGCTATAAGGTGTCAGTGCTTTTACAGATTAAATAGACACCATAAAGAATCACTTAACAACAGAAGCAAATTCTCACTGTTTACCACAACCATCAGCGGTCCAACTGAAACTAGAAGAGGTCATTACAGTACTTTTCAGCCTGATGTTGAGACTTTTTAATACAAAGATACAGAGTATAGTTCAATGAGAAGTGTGTGTTAAGTGTTTGTGTAGCAGCACCAGGCACACTTTGCTCCATTAAAACACAAATAAACACATAAACCATTTTTTCGCCGTGAGGAAATCTGTTTTTTTCTTCTCTCAAAGACAAAAGTTGCTGGAACTCTTGTGTCTGCTAAACACACAATAATGTCATATTTTCCTTGATAGGCTTTTGAAGTCAGTTTGAAATCCCAGTGAAGAATTATTGCTAAAGAAGTGTCCACTTGATCAGAAGAACATTCATATAACTGATTCCTGCCATAGACACAGTAAAATCAGCCTTATTAGTGGTGTGGTTCCATTCGTCTGCATCCTTTGACCGAGTTCAGACTGAGTGAGACATTACAGACTGTGACCTGAGACAGTGCATGATGTGTTGACTTTGGCTCTGATCATCCTGCTCTGTTAAACTATCACAGTCCAGACAAAGACTCCAGTTCTCTTCCAAAAGAGGCTGCAAAATCTATACCAGCCCCTCTTTCTCTGTGACTACATGTTCTCTGCTTTTGCTTTGGCCGACTCCAGAGACAGTGTCAGTGACAAAGCAGTGAGCTTTCAGACGGCGTGCGAGTGTTTCTGGAGTAGCTCGTCTGAAACACGGGTCAATACAAACACTCACCAGCACATCACAGACAGTATCACTGAAAAGCAAAGCTGCTGTATAACTCCCAGGATTTTATTGGCTGTCATGTTGATTTTGCTTGTTCTGGGATTAGCATAGGCCTCAGCATGTTTTTGTGACTAATGGTCTGTGTTTTCCGGCTGTGAAATGAGCAGCCTGAGAGCCCGGAACAGGCTGCACATCAGTGTTTGAAGTCCACTGCCCCCCCTGGGCTGTGCCTCTGGGTCGTACTGCTAATGCAGCCCCAGCACATTTCTGCCTCTCCTTTACATACAACCATGTTTAGCACTCCTCTCCTCCTGCCCCCAGGATGACCTCCGCTGTAATCTGCTCCACTCTGGCCAGCTCGTGGCATCCCCACCTGTGTGGCCCGGCCTCCACTGATGGCTAAAGCTTGTTAACACCAAAGACACATTTGTGCAGTTAGCTGGGAAATGTTGAGGGTGGGCAAAGGGAGTCAGTGATCAAAGGAAACAGAGCAGCAGAGGAAGAGGCCTTTGAGCCTCAAGAGTTGGCAAACTTTTCACCCGTCTGACCCAAGGAGGTCTGCTGGTCAGACAAACACATTAAGTGTTAGTCGCTGTTAGTGTTCACCTGTGAGACTCTTGAGTAAACATGTCACTCAAGCATCACCATGGAAACATTTTCTAAATAAAATATGAATTTCACGTGTTGCTTGAGAAAGGGTTATTTGTTGGTGGAATGGTTCCTCCACAGTTAAAGCCATCTCATTTTTCTCAGTCAATACCACATTCCCCTCAGAGTGAGCCAGATTTGTGTTACCTGGCATTTGCCTGCAACACATTCCTATCTGATATCCTCCCAGATTGAAAAGAGGGAAATTTGGGCTGATTGAAGGGATAAGTTTTGGTGGTGGAAGGACAGAGAGCAGAGCGAGAGCCAGGTGAAAAAGATGTGAACCCAATCTGCCATGTGTTGACTGTGCTGATTAGGGGCTTGTGCTAAGAAGAGCCTCTCTATCCCCTCATTCCTTCTGTTTACTTTGTGCTTCACCAACCCTTCTCAACAGAGGCATCACTGCATCACCCGTCTGTTCTTCTCAGCCACATCACCTGCATCACTGGGAGGCTAATTTGTACGACAAACTAGTGCAATTAAAAATATGGTCGCTTAACTCAGGATGGAATTGGTTCAGTCCAGTATGTTAATCCATCAGAGAAAGTTTAGTAAGCTGTGTGCTGATGTTAGGGAGTTTTTAAAAAATCCAGTATCGATATATCAGTTGTTATTCTTGATACAGAATATAGAACATTTTGCAACGACCCCCAAAATATGCTTATCAAATACTAGGCAGGATATTTTAGAGCAGGGGTTTTCAGCGTTCTTTTCCACTCATGGACCCCTTAGCTGATAGAGAGACAGAGCAGGGACCCCCTACTACATGCATTGTATTGAATATTTTCAGGTACCCCTTTCATTTGCACTTTCCAAGTCAGCAGCAGTTGTAGCATGGCTAATGTTAGCTGTTAGCCTCACCCTCAGCACTTTGACCGGTGGTTTCTGAGGTGGAGCGTGTGACAGAGTCTCTTGCTCATGAAATTACAAAACGATCCATTGTGGCAAGAGTGTCGGTTCACTTGGGATAATAATGCAGCTAATTGGCCGATATGTTTCAATAATACATACAGCTACCTAGTTTGCTGTTATGGATAGGTGCCTTACAATGACTTACTAGGTTAACATAAGGATCCATGGGTAACTTTTTGTCAGCTTTCATTTTGTTTTGTTTTTTTTACAAATAGGCTGATTTATCTTTGCCACTAATATGTTGGATTCATATATATTTTAATTTTTGAAAGAAAAAAAGCTTTCAAAAAGTCAGCAAACAATAATTTGGGGAACCCCCCTTTAGTAACTCCATGTTTAGAGTTTAACAAAGAACTTTATTAAGATATCAAGGTCATTATTATCATTACACAACACGAGATTGTAGATTGTACAACAATATAAGAGCTGTTACTTCATGCTACACACATAACATATATATAGATCATTAAATTCAGAGTGGAGTGGGCTAAAATAAACATAAAAATATGGAAATAAAACAATATTTACAGTTATTTACCTATAAAGATTGGCTCATGTTAAAATTTTTCAACTGCCACCATTAGCTCATCAACCGGCGATTGCTGATATAATCGGCACTCGTCCTGTCGTGCCTGTATCTGTGTTTAGAATGCACATGAGACTGCCTGTATCCTTGACAATGGCTGTTTACTTCTCTTGTTGCTACCTAGCTTGCTATATTGAACAAGAAAAGACTGGCAACAATTTTAGCTTTCATGAATCAGAGGCATTAATCATGTAGGCAGAGGAGAGGAATCCCAACCTTTTTGTGATTTTTTTTTTCTCCAAATTATCATCCCAGGATAAAGATTTGAATCAATTCTATCAAATTCAAAATTAATTGTCTCTGCAGGCGATGGATACCCATTAATACATGGCACGAGAAATTCAAAATATCAAATCATACATACAAAATATCAATTGAGGAGCCTTTCATTCATAATATTTTGGTGTTTGTGTTGTTAACCATCTTCATTGTCATTGCCATACAGACCTAACAACAGTGGTGCTGCCATTTTGGGCAGTTATTTTGAATTTAGGCAGGCTCTCTGACATTTAGACATAATAAATTCTTCAGTTAGGAGGGTTCTGTAACTAAATTCCTCAGACAGGATTTTTTTTCCCAAATGCAGTTACAAAACATGTTTCTGTAATACTAAAAATCCTAAAAGTCATCCTAAACTGAGATGAGATATGATTTCAGACTAAGGAGGTTTCTTTAATGAGGCCCCACTTCTCTTTATTCTTTATTGTCCAAAATGACATCAGGGCACTGAAATGGTAAACAGTGCATATTGGACAACATATATGCCAATACCGATATTGGCCAGTATTGGGCTGATAATATCGGACAGCCAATATATCAGTCAGGCTCTATTGTTAATAAGAGGAAATTTGTGACATGTCTGAATATCCATTTACAGTGGTCCAACAGCTCTTTGCGTGAGTGTGTATTTGTGGGTACCAGTGGGGAGCTGATGCAGACTCAGCCCATTAAGGGCCGCAGGGTGACTCGAGCAAAGTCCAGCTAATGTTTCGGGACATTCAAAAAGCCTGCAGGGAGCCAGGAGTACAGAGGTGGGCTGAAAGCAAACCAGAGATCCGGGGAATAATAATAAATAGATAAATAAGTGGATGAAATGGCATGAGAGAAGCTAGGGAAATAGCACATCTATTCTCACGCAGCACGTTTGTTTATTTATGGCGTCTGACGGCCCAGTCTGGATGGCGTTTTGGGGCTGGGGGAGTACAAGCGCAGGCTTTCCCCTCTCAGAGCTTGGCTCCCCAGCTTTCATTAAGTGTCATTACCAGTACTTTCGGAAAGCTGGCCAGGCTGAGACCCGACTTCCCCTCTACCGATAGTTGGCCATGCATATGGATGGATTTCTGATCCCTCTCATCCACCACTGAGGAGGGGGAATTAGGCCAGCGAGAAGGAGAGCAGGGGGCTTAAAGGGTGCGTCCATATCTGACTTTAATGGCAAAGATGGAGCTATTACTCCAGTTGAGGGACAGTGTTCATGCTTGGTTTGTTGCTGTGTGTATGTCACTCAGGTTATCAACATTGTGAGTGTTTCACTTAAGATTTTCTTCTTCCTGACCATACGGGTCATGTAGACTCATGTCTGTGCGATCAAATACATTTTACGCTCTCGTGAGGAATTGAATTTTCGTTTCTGCCAGTTGTGCAACATACCCACAATGCCATTTTAAAAATGTGCATTTCTAACAGCATGGTATTCATTAGCAATTTGCTCTTCCAGTTCACTCACTTTGAGAATGTCCCCCTGATTGATGGGGAGGGGGGGTTGTTCTGTTTATTTGTATATCAGGGAATGAAATATTCATATTGTACGCTTTTCCGAGCAGAAGTTATCTAGATTCAGTGTAAATGGTACTTGGGATTAGATTTTCACAGCAGATTGCTGTTATTAAGGGGAAAAAGCCAACTCCTTTGAGCAGTCATCTTCCTGGGAGGCAATCTATTTCTCTTTCACGCAGCAGCCAGAGTGCCGGACCAGGCTCTTAATGCACTGAAGCAAAAGTGCTTCGGTCCGCAACCTTTCACGCCTTCAGCTCTCCTTTATGTGATTGAATAGTTAATAACTATGAGTCGCCTTTGAAAGCTCTGTGCCGTTGGTCCTTCTGAGGCACTTCTCTTCTTTTTTGTCTGTTTGGCTGCTGTACCTGCCCATTGCTCAGTCTGCCTGCATGTCTACTTGCCCCAGATGCCAAGTCGTCTGATAGCCCACCTCTTCTCCACCAGCCCCTCTTACTTTTATCTTTGTCTCTCGCCTGACTTGCCGCTTGTGTGTCTGGCTGTCTGGCTGTCTTAGTCTGTACATCAAAATTTTTGAGGGCTAAGGATCAGCTTTTTCATCTCTTATTTCCTCGTTCCTCTTCCCGCACACACTCACACAAACACACACTCGCTCACACAGCTCATTAGCCCATCCCACGCTCACAGCTCTGGCAGAATGTGACCCTGCCTAATTGTGTACCATGCTCATTTGTTCTCCCTGCATGATGTGACGATTGCTTATTTATTCTCCTCAGGGCTCCCATCTCACATTAAAATGATTGACTCATTTCATTCACTGCACATTTTCAAGCTTTATTTGATAAGCTCATTTCCCTTGGCATTCAAATCCTTCCTTTTTCCCATGCTTAAAAGTTATAATGTTACCGAGGCACATTATTATTCATACTCTGGATTGTTTCTTCGGCTAATTATCTGTGTTAGAAAATAATTTTGCACATGTGATTCTGTTTATTCCGGTGGAATTGAGCAGCACAAAAGGGCAGACATTAACAATGCAGTTGGAATAGCTGAGGAGCCAATTGTGTACACAAAGCTGGCAGACGCGGTCAACAAGAAGCTTAAGAGGGATTGGGACACTGTCGAAGCTCGGCCAGAATAAGCAGAGCAAATTTGCATTCTGTTACAATTTACATCTGGTTAGAGACCCGTTTTACAAATAACAAAGCCATCAACCTTTTTGTCCAATCATGTAATGAGGGAGTGTTTTGACACAAAAGAGAACATAACAAGCGATTGCTGATTGGGGGTTTGGGCAGCATTGTTACAGGAGGATTTTAGCTCTTGTGATTTTGCCAGCTGACAGTCGATGTTTTCTCCCTGCAGCTACTGTATATCGACTGGGCCTCAGTGACACAGCAGCTGCTGGAAACCTGCTCGGTGCACTGGTAGGTCAATTCAGACTCAGACTTATGATGGTGACGGGCACACAAAGATGTGATTGGCAGAGGTCACTAACCTGATACATATGAGGCATCATTAGTGCCGGTTACAGGAACTCTACTGACCCACGAAATGCATCAGTGTCTCGAAAGCTAAGACTATACTTTCAAGGATCATTTATATAGTTTTCCAAGTACAGCAAGTTATTTGAAGTGAGGTTGACGACTTCAGTGTTTTAAAAGTTGAATTTAGATTCACTGAAGTCACACAATAACACAAACTAATTAACAGATGGAGGTGACAGTAGACCAACAACTCCCATGTTCTGCAGGGTAAAATTACTAAATTTGCCAATGGAGTTGAGTGAGAGACTGATTTTTGACTGGTATAACAGCTCTTTCACATCAGAAAAGGATGTCTGGCAGCAATCTAAAACAGTGAAAATATTCTAACTGTAGCGCAAATAATCCAAACTATCTCTTTAAGGGAGACTCCAGTAATTTAGTATTACAAAAAATAAACACGGTGTAAGGTACACATATCCAAAAAAACTCAGAAAAGAGCTGGATCAAAAAGCAAACTAAAGGCAAGAATCAGACAAAAGATCAGCTCGCTGCACTAACAGCTCCCAGCAATTTTAATTGAGCAACGTTAAATAGAGCCAGACCAATTTATCACTTTGCTGATATTTTCAGGCTAATATTGGCCTATCATAGGTATATCAGTCTATGTCAGTATCTGCATATCTGATCACCAATTCGAAAACTTTTTTTTCCCCAAAAAAAATATAATGCAGATTGTTTTTATATTGATTTTTTTTTTTTTTAATCTTCATACCCCAATGTATGTTTCATTGTTTTTCTACATTTAAGTTTAATGTATAGCACTCATTTTTGAGAACTGTAACAAAACCATATTTTTAAGAGGTTTAGATTTTTACTCTTTGATGCTGGAAAAATCAATTTTGAAAGATCAGACTCTGTTAAACCTTGTAATGGGCCAGCTTCCTAGAGTTCACATCTTACAGAGTTTACAAAATATTAATTTTTTTCATGTCACAGCATTGTCTTGAGTGATGGTTTTATTTTTTAAAGTTGCTAAGAGTTCTCTTAATGCTAAACAAAATACACATTTTTAAACCATAATTCATGTTGAGCTTGGAGACCTATAGAGTTGACATGTTAGGTTGAGACACATCTGACAGCAATATTATTTAATTAATTTGTAAAAAAAATAGAAAGTTTACAAGTGCTTGAGCAGTATTCCTGCCTATTTTAAAATCTGGAAGTGAGACAGGGGTCCTTAGGGTCTTTTTATGCCTGATTAAATCATGTTTTTTAAAAGTATGATGGAGTTGATAGAAATCTGGTACGCAACTTTGAAGAGCCAACATTTGAGTAAAAAATCAATTTGAAAACAAAGATTATAGTCTAGATTATAACTGCACATTTTGTACCTTTGATGTCAGTAGGTATTAGTTTTAGATTTTAAGGCTTTTAACACACTTTTTAATTGTTTGAAGTTGTGAATTCTTGTCTGAAACAAGGGTGTTTTGTGGAACAGGGTTAGCTTAGAAATTTAAAAAATTAAAGCAGACCAAAAATGTGTGTGAATTACATATTTCACATATAGAAATCCTTAAAGAATACATTTTGTTGGCATTAATAATTTTTCAAGTTTTTTTTACATAAGTTGTGGTGGTGGGACATGATTTGTCCCAATTCTCAAGAGTGGGTGATTGATATTTTTGTCCTGTTAAGTTTTAAGTTTATAAGTTTATTTACAACTGCATTTCTCATAATCCACTCTTTTATCAGACACCTGATGACATCATCAGGGTTATTCTGTCTCTGCTGCATCCAGAGAATTTAAACAATACTCAACCTTGAGCATCACCTTGTTGCTTTAACACAAAACTAACAATAAATAGTGCATTGCAACAACCCTTGTTTTTAGCTGCCTTCATGCTCTTTGATCATCCATTTATTGTATGTGTTGTCTGAATGAAGTCTCTTGTGCTTTAGCTGTGCTCTGTCTGTGAGGGGAGTTCTGATTAGTCAAGCAGTGGGCCCACAGAAGATGAAGAAGAGGAGAAGACTCTTGACTGGCAACCTCCCCGAGCCTGCGTCTTCCCAGCAGCCACGTGTGCAGAGTTAAAGACTTTCTGCAGAGCCAGGAGAAAGTGCACCTAAGCAGATTTGGGCATCACTTTGATTGGACAGATCCCACCTTTTCCAGTCTGAGGGACTGACATTCATCTGTTAATGACAAGCTCTTGACACAACATGAAAGGGGAGTCTGTTAAAGGTACAATGTGTAGGATTTAGTGGCATCTAGTGGTGATGTTGCAGATTGCAACCAACTTGCCTCACCGTCCCGTTCCGAGAGAGTGCAGCAGAACCATAGACAGTAGAATAAGTGGATGGAGCGTCCGGGTCTGAAAAGTGAAGCCAATGAGAAAGTGCCTTAAACATGCATTCTTTCTAATGGCCAGCAGGGGGCGACTCGGTTGCAAAAACGAGTCCAATTGTATGAGAAAATGAATCTGCTTCTTATTTGATTTATGACCTCAGTCAACACTTTCCTAATGAATTAATGGTCTCAGTTGCTAGTTTCAAGTCCTCCACACAGCATGATGTTCATTTTGTAAATTGTTGTCCCATTTATAGTATAACAGAAGATAAATCAGGGTTTGGTTCAGGGTGGGGCTAATGTGTGATTGACAAGTTATTGTCAGTGAGTCCATCCAGTGCAACACACACGGCTCACAAAGCTCAGATCAAACTGCAAAACTAGACAGAGCTGATCATACATGAATCAAGATTCTGTTACTACATTGCCTATTTCTGGCTTAAAATTAGTGTAGTGTTTAGCCGCAATACAAGAAAGATGAAACCTGGCGGCCACCACTGTTTTTCCATTTCTAACGGACACTGCCAAAACCCAGATCAAGTTGTGAAACTTTGCGGTATTGATCAAATATGGATCAAGAATCTCAAACATGGCAGTGGAACATGGCAGACGCTGTGGAAGAGAACCCACATCCCCTGTAGATATAAACAGCTCACTCTAAAGTAACAAAAACATAATGATTCTTATTTTCAGGAGATTATACATGATTGAAAACATATTTATGAATATTATATTTCATTTCTGCTATAATCAGCCAATAAATCCCCCTGAATCTTACACACTGGTCCTTTAAATTGATTTTTTTGAGTGTTTTGATTATGTGTCTTAGGGGAGAAAAACTTGTAACAAAAAGCTATAAAGATGTTTTTTATAGTTCACTTAAGTATGTGTCTTTGTTGAGTCTTGTTATAATTTAACTGATGTTAAAGTACCTTTAGATGGCCAGATGTGATTGTAATTATACTTTTAGAAGGTGTGCAGTAAATCTAAAAAACAAATGCTGAACCAGCTGTAATTAAGAAGGTTTGATCTGCATTGTAATTGCTGTATGAATAATTTATTTTAATTTTGTGCCCCGTTATTTGTTGTTTTCTGTCTGGCCTGAATCACTGTGTGCTGTAATTTTATTGGTTTTTAGTACATCTAAGAATATATAATGAGCTAAAAGGAATATTCATCCATTTTTAATGATTAAGTTTCTCTACGTTGATTTCTACAAAAGAAAAGTGGAGCGCTTGATGTGTTTTTGAGTCACATACAGTAACTACTCCTAGAGCCACAGACCCCACAAGCCAATGTAGCCAAAAATCTTAATGAATATGGGCAGATAGACAAGAAATTGCAGCCAAATAAAAGAATAATAAAGGCATCTAAACCCTAACAAGTCTGCCTTTGTTCTTCCACTCCACCCACCACAAGTTGGCTGTGTGAAAGCAGGCATTGTTGCAGCTTTGAGGGCAGCTCTGAGAGTTCCATGCCCATCGGCCTTCAATCACATGGGATGTCTGAGTTTGACAGTATAAAGTCTTTCTTCTAGAACAAAATAAGACCCCTAAGCAATAGTGGATGAGCTGTTAGTAACCATCCAGTCCACAGGGAGGTAGACCAAGCACAGTAGTACAGTATACACAAAGTGTTGGTTAGGGATAAGACAATGGACCAGTGAAAATATTACTGCATGCTGCAACACTCTTAAATTTCTTACATTTACTAACAGAAGTAAATAGTAAGTGTTTTGTTTGGTAAAATTCCATTTGACTTTATACTGTACAAACCAAAAACAAAGTTCATGAAAAATTTTAATTCAGTTTGATTATTTAAACAAACAGTATCACAAATATGTTTTCTTCTCTTGCAGAAGATGTAGTACATGACTCCAGTGCCTATAGAGGTTGCAGCAGATATCGTCTTTTTCTTGCAACATCCTGTCAATTGTGCCCATCTCATGTTTCGTTTGACTTTTCAGAAGGTATCTACGAGGATATACTGTGAGCTCACACAACGGCGGTGAGGCGAGGCGAGGCGGCAGCTCTCCACTCGCTGGGTAGTAGTAGGTAAGTTATTCACTCACTGGCAGCATGTAAGGATTAATTCTAGCCTTACAGGAAGAGGACACCATCGGTTTCTGCCTTGGCCAAATCAATAGGCAACATTCTTTCCAGCGTAGCAGTCAATACGCCACACTTAAGGTGTCTGAGGAAACTAAAGAACACCAATAATTGTTATTAATGCCTTGGATATCCCCAAGCATTGCATTTAGAGGCAGTCCTTATCTAAAAGACGTTCAGCCATCACCACACTGTACATGTACCACAAAGGCCTCCAAGTGTCTGTGATTACTCTGTACAAGAATGTTCATACAAAAAAAATGGTGACCAATGTAATGTATGAAGATTTTTTTTCTTCATGATATGCCTGTAGTAGAGGTGAGACCACGTCATTGTTCTACCAGTCACGTTGCTTTCTAAGTCTCAGATCTTTGCACTACAGTCCCAAGTATTACACTTTTAGACCTTAACCGTTCTTTGAGAAACTTGTGTCGGAAATGTCGAATGAAGGCGGAAGTTGTTGCATCTCTGTCTGAAATGGTCACATGCGCATTTTGCATGCTGCAGTTCATTTTTAGTTGACCACCATGTAGTTTTTGTATGTGAGTAAAAATTATCTTTGGTATAATTTTTCTAACTGAAGCTCAGTAACGTAGCGTTACTTCTTCATGGTTCTCTCCTGCAACTTGATTGGATGTTGTCAAATTGGTTCAAACAATTTGATTTGGGATATAAGTGTGGATGTACTGGGAATGAATAGTGTAGAAGTTGATTCAGAAAATGAAGGGAAAATAATTGATTTGTTGCAGTAACCTTTTAATCGTTGGGCTTGGTGTAAGGTGTCGAGTATTTTCAAGTCAAAAGGTTTGAGTCCAGTTGAAGTCATATGAGTCATTGGTGTTTACGCCTAAGCCCAGTCTTTTTTGATTTTGTCAAGTTAAGTATAAAGTCATCAAATATGTAACTCGAGTCCTGACGCTGAAAACATTTGCATGCAAGTAAACTAAACTTAGAGGGAAAAATGTTATACCTGCTTAAACATCAGCATGTTAGCATTGTTATTGTGAGTATTTTAGGACCATTTAATGGCCAGTGTGTAGGATTTATCAAGTAACAAAAACACAAATGGCTCTTATTTTCAGGTGATGATACACTAATTAAAACATACTTATGAATATTATATTCAAATTTTGCTAAATTCTGCTCCTTATATCTCACACACTGGACCCTTAAACTTTATTTAAAGTGGTGACAGTGGCACATGTGAGTTTTTCACAGCAAAAAGAAACGTGTATTTCTGCATTTTAACAAATTGTTGTGCTGTTTACTTAAAGCTACTACTGTTTTTTAAGTGATTATGGAACAGTCTCAGTTTAATACTGATGGCTCTGTATGGTCCACATAAGGAAAGAAGACCATCCACAAAACGACTGGCTATTTCTAACATGTTATTTTTAATGCCTGCCACTGGGTTAGATTCTCCTTATATCAGATGAAACAAGCCTGTGTTTACATCGTCCCAGGCAAAGTTACAGCGAGGACTAGTTAAAATGAAGAAGGAGGAGATTTTTATTCAGATAAATATATTTGTGATGTTATATTTTGTGGTTATGGCAGTGGAAATACTACCACCTTTGTCCAGGGCCTCCGAAATCAACGCACGATAGAAAAGTTCCTTGTCGTAGCTTAAAGAAATTGATATTAAAAATGTTATTTAGCATCTTTAAAATGATGATGATTAATTGTTTAAAAACTTGAAGATTGGCAGCATAATCTACTACACTGACTTGAATAGATTTTGAAACCAGTTTATTCAGTTTAAAAGCACCCAGTTAACTGATTCGGTATACTCTCCTCTCTATTTATATGTCCTCACAAGAATATGCAGCATGTTACAGGGACACGACACACAAACACGCTTTAGTGCACCAACTCGTGCCGCCTATTACACATTGTATACAAAGCCAGTCTATCAGCGCAGGCAGTTATCAAGTGAAGGACAGCTAACAACAAGCATACATTGCCTCCTGCCTCCATCATAAACCACATGTGGGTTCAGGACTGGTGAAGGTAAGGGACTACAGAAGACGGGGTGGATGTGAGGGGGGGTAACATTCAAAATTCAATCAAGTGAAGGCCATCTCCAGCAGGGTAACAGGGAGCGGAGGAGAAGGGGGGGCATAGAGATGAGGGGAAACTCAGCTGAAGTTTCCACTGGGCCTGCTGTGCTCCTAATGCAGCCTTGGATGTAATTGGGTCCCAGAAGGCTGTTCATTATCGGGGGTGAGCGAGGCAACAAAACAGAAAGGGGTGGAAAGAGAAAGAAAATGTCTCATTCTTTGCTCACTGCCTCTGTCCCGGCACCATTATGGGACAAGAGTTAATTAAAAGAGCAGTTGATGCCTCTGTTTTTCTCATCAATCTCACTTCTGCTCTTATTAAGTTTGTAATGACAGCGGAGCTTGTCCCTGTCTGCCACCAGACACACAACAAGGAGGGGGTGGGGTGGGGAGAATGAGAGGAAGGGACGGGCAGGCGGGTGGGGCAGTTAATGTGAGGGACAGCTCATCTCTACAAATCTCACAGTGGTCAACAGCTAACATTCAACGTAATCCCTCCATCAAATCTCAGGGTGACGACATGTAGTAGGTACTCGTACGAAAAAGGCGGCTTCTTTATTTCTGGGTGTGGCAGCAGAGCCCATTTAAGAGGCGTGGCTTTGCACCCTAATCCTGTGGCTCCCATCTCCACCGCCTTGGAGGCCATTTTAATTCCCTCCATCATTACAGAGACCTTCCCTGGAAAGCTTTGGTAAAGGTGACTGCTGACACTGTCATTCACAAGGACTATTTCAAAATGTCAGCCCATAGCTGAGATTTGTCTCATTAAAGTTGGTGGAGTCCATTATATCCGTCCCCTCCTCCGCCTGCCACACTCAATCAAGACGACTCAGAGAATTGAGGAGGTCGAGGGAACGCTCATAATCACGCTTATTTGCATAAGGGTTACAGTGAGGCCGACGATCACTGACCAACAAGAAAAGAAGAAGAGCTGCAGAGGGATTCAGCTCAGAGAAAAACACTGCTAGTTGTTGCACGCTCCATTTGAAGAAATCACAGGCGGGCTGCCGTCTTTTCGTCCTTTCCCTCCAAATTGATGCCAGCTAGTAAGAGTGGTTTCAGCAAAGAGACATCAAGAAATGTCAGCCTAAGCGTGATGAAGACAGTGGAACACCATCCAAGCTTTTGTGACCTGAAGATTTACATACAAGCTTCAATAAAGCCAAACACGAAGATCCACCCACATGTAGCCCGGCTCTTCTTCATCTAAAGCGTATCAACATCTTTACAGCTGAGGGGTTTCAAAGCCCAGGGATCACTCATGTAGATGTGTGACATCTGTGGGTGCGAGCGCCTGACTGACTGAGGGAGGGATGGACCGCGCTTTTTGTTTCTCTCTGATCAGTTTCACTCGCCTCAGCTCGCAATCTTGAAGCTGACACTGAGAACAAGCATTCTGGGGATTTTTATTATGGCCGTTTCGCTTATGTAGCTCATGTGACGTTGCTGTGTTTGTTTGGGTGGCTGCATAATTATAGTGACATTGTTACCAAGGCCCGTGACCTCACTGACCTCAAGTTAGTGGTGAGAAAAAATTCAACACATGAGCGCTGGTTGATTGTTAGGATGGTGCTTAGGAGAGAGATTTCTGTTTTTTCATCCATATGTCATAGATGTCATTGGTCTGTTTTGTGATCAGATAATCTTATTGACTACAAATATGCAGATCAAATTTTTTTGGATATGAATTTAAATTGTATTATTCAGTACTTATGAATTAAAAGTAACTAAGTAGATTACACAGTGTAATGATAGCACGCTTAATATCATTGGATTTGGGTTATTTGTCAAACAAAGAGCAATTTAAAGCAGAACTGACACCGTTATTCACTTAGTTGATCAACAGAAAAATTCATTAGAAACTATTTTGCTTATATTAATAGTTTGTCGTGTCAGCTGTACAATTGGGAGGATTTTCTGCTTTTTGTTGTCCTGATAGTGAACACAATATCTTTGTGTTTTGTTTGGTTGCAAAAGAGCAGCAATTTAAAGTACAGTTGAAACCATTATTATTCACTTAATCTATTAGTCAATCAACAAAAAGTCAATTAGCAGCCATTTTTATAGTCCATAAAAAGTTGAAGTCATTGTTTCAGCTTCACAGTTGGAAGGATTTTGTGCTTTTCATCATCTTGTATGACACTGGACACTGTGTCTTTGTGTTTTGGATTGTTGATCTAACAAACACAGCAATTTAAAGTAAAGCTGAAAATTATTCAATTATTCAATTAGTCAGGCAAAAGATTATTAATCAGCAATTATAAATTGTTTAAGTCAGTGTTTTAGGTCCATAATTTTGAGGATTTGCTGATTTTCAATGTCACATGTGATGGTGAACACAATATCTTTGTTTAGGATTGTTGGTTGGATAAAAATAGCAGTCTGAAGTAGAGCTGTAACATTAGTCAATCAAAAAGATCATTAATTAGCAAGTATTGTTAAAATTGTATTGTTTAAAAAGTTATTGCCTTGAAGTCATTATTTAAGGTGTTTCAGCTTCTAAATTTCAGGATTTGCGATCGTTAACTGGATATCTTTTGGTTTGGGGCAGCTGGTCAATCAAAATAAGCAAGTTTAAAAAGTTACCATTTGATCAAATGATTAATCAATCCTGAAAATGATCATTAGTTTGAGCCCTAATCTGAACATGTCCCCTTGTGCTCTAAGAAACTGTAAGTGTATTGATAGTGAACACAGTATCTTAGTATTTTGTATTGTTGGTTTAATAAAAAGAAAAAAATTGAAGTAGCGCCAAAACAATTAGTCAATTGAAAACATTAATCAGTAATTATTTTGACAATTGTTTAAATTATTGCGTTAATTGTTTAATTAATTGTTTAAGCTGTGTGAACTTAATTTTGAGGATTTGCAATCATGACCTGGATATTTTTAGTTTCTGAAATGTTACAGAAAAAACAAGGGATCCAGAAATAATCTGTGGATTAATCAATGATGAAAATAATTGTTAGTCACCTTTTCAGTGTCTCAGGCAGTAGAAAACGTCTAAATTGTAGACACACTCTATATTGTCTGCTGGTTTTAGTCATATTTTTTTCTTATTGCACTATTCCATGAGTTATTATCTTGCTATATAAATGCACTGTGTAGCCATTTTTCTGTTAATGTTTTAGCCGTATGTTCTGTTTAAGTGCTTTGTAACTATGTTTTAAAAGGTGCTCTAGGAGTAAGATTATAAATTACTTTATGTGCACAGCTGAGAGCTTCTGAGTTCACCACTGATTTGTTTTTTAATAAGAATATTCACTGAATATTGAGAATTTGTAGCCCAAACTAATCTTCATCACTTTCACTTATTGAACTATCATTCATACCACTGCAAAGCTAAGTTAAAAAAAGAGCATCTAAATGATATAATTATGTTCAGCATTGTTTGTGTGCACAAAAAGCCACATTAGTGACAATATCAAATGAAATCACCTTGGATTAAAAAAAATAGCTAACATTTATTTATTTTTTCATTTACAAAAGATGTTGAAGAAAAAAAAAATCCATTAGCAGTCCTCCTGCTGTCTCAGATCCATGTAAAAACACAAAGACAAAACAGAACCACTGTCACCATCCAAACATGGCCTTCACTAAATTGTTTTGTTACAGATAGACCAGCCTATCTGAAGCTGCGTGAGATTGTGATCAGCTGAGAGGGCAGGAGAGGGCGCACATCAACAAAACAAATTCACCCGTTTAAAAGACACATTTTGTTTAGAGGAAAACCACAAAGGAAACCGTGAGCTATTTTCAACACAAGGACCATGAAAAAAAAAACAGTTGATATGTTTAATCTGGCGTGATAATGTTTTCATATGAAGCAAAGCTGTGGTACGTTACATTGTTGGTACAAGGTTAACAGGAAGTAGAAAAAGGTCAATTGCCTAAGCCTGCATGAGTGCCTTGTGTTTGGGGGGAGGGGGGGTATTACAGCACAACTCTGAAGTCTGAAGACACTCATGCCACAAGTACAGTTAGAATAGTGCCTCAGTCTGTGGAGGAGCACTTCATGGTGGCACACATGCTGTTCAAGCCACAACAAGTACAAGAACTAAGGACACAAAGACAAGAAACACTGAGATTAGATCACTGTTTTTCAGTTTTCCTCTGATGATACTCTCAGGATGGAGAAAATGCAAAAGATCATAGAAAATTAAATGTTTCTAGCCCAGGTAAAATCATCTGCAAAACACTTTGTTTCAGTAATGACCACATATAAAATACTGAATATACAAAAAAAAACCCACAGTCCTTTATTCCTTTAAAAGTATCACAGAAACAGCTATCTGCTGATGAAGGTGGAGGGAGGCGTTTTGATGGAGCTGACTCGTCTTTGAGTCTTGTGCCTTATACAAGTTCTCACTCTAGTGGTCCGTACAGGAACTGCAGGTTATTGTGGCCATGCTGGGAGCGACGAATGGATGTTAATGTGTTTGCTTGAGCTGGTGTGGTCCAGCTCCTAAATGATAATGAGTCTATAGGAGGAGCCAACATGATTGGTTGGTGGTGTTCTACAGTCCAAAGCGGGCTGGGGTGCGTCTGGGCGTCATGGGAGCCTCATCTTTTCTTCCTGGTGTGCAGATTTTCAAAGCCCTGAATAAGAGAGAAATCAGAGGGAAGATGACTTTTATTTGCTGTGACTATTTTTTGTTGCTCAAATGTTAAACATCTCTTACATGAGTTACGCAGCTGTGGTTAAATAAATAAATAAAATTCTGGTGAGGTGAAGTTGAATGTGAACATGAAAGCAGCAGCAGGACTGGAGGAGAGTGAAAAGGCAGGCAGGCAGGCCGGTGTCTCTGTGAGGAGTGTTGGGAAGTAGAGCCTGACGCCTCTGACAGCAAATCTATCATCTTTAATTACAGCAGCGTGACACCCTGACACTGCCCACACTTCCCTCATCTCTCTCTCTATTCCTCACTCACACACACACCTGCAGCAATTACAACCATCAGGCCATAACCCTCTTCTGTCACTGTGTCCCCTCGCTCTGTCTCCCTGCTCACTTCAGGAGAAATTGTTGCATTTACTCAATACACAAGCTGCTAGCAGGCTCATAACAGCAACACACACAAACGTAGACAGTATGTTTTATGTACAAGTAGGGACGACGCACATATGTGGAGTGTTTGCTGGATTTGAATACAGATTTGCTTCTGTAGGGCCTTAAAGGACCATACCATCGGTTTTGCATGTTTTAGACCATGTTGTGAGACCACTAGATCACCACACATGGTGTTTCATGACAGCAGACCACACAGCAAATTGTTCTGCTGTTTTAGAAAGTAGAATGTTTTAGTCTTACAAATCTAGGGATCCACTGGTTTTCATTCATTTCTACAAAACTAATATTAGAGACCTAATTTATCTGTTGGTGCACAAACTAAAGCAAATGACAGCTTGAGTTTACACAAAACTAGCAGTCAGTCTGACCAGAAGTAAGATGTCGCTGTTCAGTAAATTCGATTCATCAAAGATGCTAGTAAAGCAACGCAGCAAGTAAATTAATCAGGAACGTCAGAGAGGTCAGACCACCATATGTTTAACTATATTTAGTTTAACGTTGCAGTTACAGCTGAAAATGACAAAAAAAAACAAAAAAACGATGTCACAGTGATTCAGTCTATATATAATATGAAATCTCAGACTCTTAAAACTTGTTTGAGTTGTGTAATTGACCAGATATATTCATTTTTATTAGTGACATTGTTACTTCAAACTGCAAACCTTTCAAATGAGTCTGTATCTGACCTGCATCACCACACAGCAGCTTTGACGAAAAGTAAATCCTATTTGATGCACATTGTGATTTATTACACAACTCAAACAAGTTTCAGAAGTCTGTTAATTGATTTTCATGCCATACAGAAATAAACTGAAGCCTTTGATTTCCTGGAACTGTAAGAAAAAAATCAGCCATAAATTTGAGCCTGTAAAGCCTGCGATCTGTAAAAATGTGAAGTACTCATAGGTGTGACACTTTCTAAATACCTTGTTTTGAGGAATTTAAACATCTTTTCTGGGAAAAAAAAAACATTTTAGTCAAACTCTCAAATGCAAGGAGCTGTATAATAACTATGTTTAAATCAATCACAGTCTAAAATTGGCAAAATGATAATTTTAAGCAGAAACTGTATAAACAGAATAAGTAAAGGACAGGATAAATGTGGCAAAACATTCAATGCCAACTTTGAGTATTTGACAGTAGGGCTGTAATCTCTATAAACACATCTGTATACATCTGTATATGAGTGCAGAATTTGTAGGCAAGGGACAAGATTTTGGTATCTGAAGCATTCTAGTTTCTGTTTGTAGTCCATGTAGTTTTGACCAATCACGTTTAAGCAGGCTTTGTCTATCTAAAGAGAGAAAGAAGCATAATGCATTGGCCAAACTGCAACTGCAAACTATAGACGTTTTTCACACCTTTCTGTCATTTCATGGACAAAACAGCTAATTGATTATTAATGAATGATGAAAATAATCACTTGTTGGTATTCATAAGTATGTTTTCATTAGCATATCATCTCCACAAAGTAAGTATCATTGTGTTTTTGTTACCTTGGAATGAGCCGTTTATATCTACAGCATGTTGCACTGCCATTCTAGTAGTTCAGAATAGACAAACACGTTCTAGATATGGCCTTTCATGTTTTGCGCAACTTGTACAGCCGCCATAGGTTCTCCTACACACCTGGTATGGGAGAATGAGATTTTGTGTTTGAAATCAACATGCTTTCCACTAGTCGCTAAATCCTACACACTGGTGCTTAAAAAAAACATTTGTCACCATTTTCTAACATTTTATAGACCAAACAATGAATATAATCTTTAGTTGCAGCCCTGATTCAATTTACAGTCATTTACAACAAAGAAAAGTAGCAAAATTCCACAATTCAGCAACTGGAACCAGAGAAAGATTGGCAGTATTTCTACTTATCTACTTGACAGCCTTTGATAATTGGTCATACACACATGTTTCAGTTAGTACCAAAAAAAAGCACTGACGTAAGTATTTATGATATTACTCAGAGCTAAAACCTGTGGCACTGTCCTTTAAGTGCGTCATATGGAAAAACACGGGCCCCCACTCCTTGCTCTTCCCACTGATGTGGCTCTAAAAACACTCGCCCACACTGTTCCACTTTTATACACAAAACAACTGACTGGTCCTTTACTAATTCACACCACTGATCTGTGCTGGTGAGCAGGGAGGCAGGTGATATGCAGCCAGCACATGAAGGCGTATCCAACAAAGTATTTCATCCTGGTCACAGTGAACTCAGAGAGGAGACGCTTGTGAGGCCTGCTGGAGGACAAAGGCAGCCGAGAGCCCAGGAGAGCTGACGACGTTCATTATCACACATCCAGCTTCCTCTGCTTAAATCTAATTCTTAATCCTAAACCTCAAGTGTGATTATTTTCCACAGATCTGTTACAGACGTGGTCACACAAACTCAGACAGATAAACCAGCTGATTAATTAACAATAAAGTTCTTTTTTTTTTTGAAATCTCTCTTTATAACCTTATTTCTCTCTGTAAAGCTCGCGGACGGGTGTGAAATTAATTTTTTGGTCTAATTTGAAATTGAACGTTCCCCTCCTTTCTCTGCTCTGCTATGGCACAATTTAAATTGCTGCAGTAATGGGGGTCAGCCAGGAGTCAATATTATTTCTTTTTGTCTCGTCTGGAGGGACCAGAGGTGAGAAAAGCTCATCATGAAGAGTGAGAGAGGTGGAGTCGAGAGAGTGGGAGAGGAGGAGGGTGGGATGCAGATATGGATTGGCGGCGAGGTAGGTAAATTAAACGTTTCTATCTTGACTGTGTATGGAAAATGAGGGCCACGGGGAACTATTGTTAGATGAGGCCTGCGTGTGATGAGGTGGCAAAAGGAGAAGAGATGGTCGCTGACTTACTTCACACTGCCGCTGTTGCTCTTCCTCTCCTGCTCCTCTCGACGCGCTCGCAACTGCTCCTCAGCCAGCGACATCTCCTCCTCCATGTTGGTGATCTCCTCCTTGGCCCGCCGACGGTTCTCCTAGCAGAGCAACACACATGGATGAGGAAGATGTACAGAAAAACATTGGAATTCCAAAAACCACCAGCATTAATATGCTGCTACAACAGCCTCCACTCCTCTGGGAAGTCCTGCCACAAAATTTTGGAACCTGGCTGCAGAGATTTGCTCCCATTTTGGCATAAGAGCATTAGTGAAGTCGATAAGACTTGGCTCACAGACTGCAGTTCATTCCAAAAGTGCAGGCCAATCAAATACTTCCACAGCAAACTGGGAAAATCGCTTCTTTATAGACTGAGCTTTCTGCGTGAGGGAATTGTCAGCAGGGAAGGACCTTCCCCAAACTACAGCCACAACACCGGACACACAATATAGTTTAAAATAGCAGATCCCAACCTGGGTGTTTGAATCGCGAGCGGATTAACAAGATAGGAGAACAATATTTATATATTTTTACAACATTACAACATTCTGGTTGTCAGACTTTACTCTAATAATTGATTTTTTTTCCTCTTGTGAATTACTGAATAATTATATCTCCTCATACTCCTAAAAAAATAAAAAGAAGAAACTGGTCACAACCAGCAGACATAGACAACCAAGCTGCTGCAAGTAGACATTTATTAATTCTACAACGCACAAGACAAAATGTTTGGGAACTAGCAATAGATTGATTGATCGGTTGTCCTATTAATTGGGCCAATTATCTGACATTTTGAGATAACTGGCATCAGTTATCGCTCACCAGACCGATAAATAAAAAATACCTGCACACACATCAGCAGGCTGTCTGTGACTTTTAGTGCTGCTCCTTGGGAGTTTCAGGAAGCTGGTAAAAATGTTATTTTTGAGCCCTGTACTATTAACTGTCATCCATCCTGCTGTAAACACTTGCCTAAATTTTCCTTAGTCACCATTGTCTTTTCTAAATGTGAGCATGTTTCTCCTATCTCAAATGACAACAAATCTAATCTAAAAACGTTACTGGCTAACATTTGATATATATATTATGTTATAATTTATAGAACAATGCAGTTGAATGACATCACTTCTGACATACTGCACCCTGCTCTCAAATTAATTAATACAAACATTTAAAACAACATCTTACTGGCTAAGACAACCATGTATATGTGAATGTGATACATGACTTTTCTTTGTTTTAATATTGGCATTATAAATCAGATATCTGCCACCATGTTCTTAATTATAGACATGGACATCAGCCATTGAAGAACCCATATTGTTCGACCACTCTTGGGAACCGTTGGTTTAAAGCCGTGTTTCCACTGCATGGTGCGGCTAGACTCTACTCGACTTGATTTGCTTTAGGTACCAGGTACTTTTCTCAATTTCGTCTTCCTCTGCAGGTTTCTTGAAAAATGACTACAATGATTAAGTGATTCAGTGGTCCCAAAACCTTTTCTGGCATGCCCCCACTTTAGAAGCCAAAAAAAGTGAACTACCAGGTATTATAAACAACTTTCAACAATGGAAAACCAAAAAAACAGCAGGTCAAGTCAAATTGAGCTGTACCATGCAGTGGAAACATGGCATGAGGGACACACCCCAAATTATGAAAATCAGCCCCAGCCCAGCAGCACACAAACATTTGTGTATAAATACTTTTGGTTGTGTTGTAAATTAAGCTAATATGCATGGAGCCTTGTGTTGCCTTACCTGTCTGCTTTTTCCTGCATGTTTGATGCTATAAAACATGGGCCCAAGTTCTGCCAGCCACTCTCCGTCCACTGCAGTCACACACTGCATGTACTCCTACAACACAAAGTAAAGGTTAAAACATCAGCAACACGTCATTAAATGATTTCATCATGGTTAAGTTCTGCAGTCAGCAGACTGTTTTACCTTGGTGGTCATGACAAGCTCGTGGTAGATGATGTAGTCAGGAGTGTAGCCCATACCGAACAGGGAGCTGGTAGGATGGAGGTGACATGGCATGCCTGTCCTCACGTTCACATATTCACCAATGCCCTGGGAGCAAACGCAGACATAAACAGCAAATTTAATGTGCAACTCAGAATTTCTGGATAGGAAAATGGGACCCTGTGTGTAGTGTGTGTGTGTGTGTTTGCGCCTGCATTTTAAGGTCAGAGCAAAACAGGTCATATGGGTTAATTTGCTTCTCCACCTGGCTCAGACAGCGGGAAAATAAATTTGAAGTATATCCAACAGAGCTACGATTGCTTGGGTTAGCCAGCTACTCATAAGTCAAACGGAGAACCTTGATTATATAGTCATGATTTCAAATTCCCTTTCAGATTTTAGCGCTGTATTAATGTGAGGCCAGAAGGGATATTTCACCACTCTGTAATTATGCTGCTATAAATCTGCCACAACCAGTCGCCATCAGGCGTAACATATTAACTGAGGAGAACCCAGAGAGCAGGAGGTACCTTGAGCTTAGCAGCCTGGTGGAAGTAAGCAGCACAGATGCACTTTCTGATGATGTCCCAGTCTGACCCGCAGGAAATCAGGTTCATCCTCTGCTGCACCATGATGTCCTTTAACTGGGAGCGGACCTCACGCACCTGCACAAAAACAATGTGTTGTTAGGCAGTGGAACCACATAAAAAACTCATCCAGCCTGTTGGCGTGCAATCAGCTGTTTTGGGGGGAAAATGTATCACTGATGTCAGGGGAAAATCTCAGAATTTGAGTATCTGTGAAGGAAATATGAAGACAGGTTACCTATAAGTCAGCAGGATACTGAATAGGCCTCGCAGGACCTGAATCATTAACTACAAACATTCAAACCAAACTAAAAGCATGAAAACAACGTTCAATTTAAACTCTTAAGATTCCCACATGTCCCACATTGCTGGAATTCAAGTGAAAACTGATCAGACATGTCCATCCAGGGTGGTGACAGAGAGAACAGCTGTGGGAGTCTGACCTTGCGCATGGCCTTGGTGTGGATGAAGTGCTCGTTGCACCAGACGCTGGAGTAATTGTTGTTCTTCCACTGCATGTATACGTTGAGGTAGGTGAGGTGGTCGCTCTCTGGGACTGAGAACTTCTCCCTCACCTGGTCACTCTCCTCCTCACGGCCCTGCAGAGACACACAGATTCAGTTTCCATATATTACTGGGAGTGCTATTTTTCTTCCCTTATGGAATATTGTTCTACACACAAATTTAACAAAACAGTTAATACAGTGAATTATTAAATATTGCATTTAATAATTTACTAAATTATTTTTGGGTCACACAGTGGAAAACAAGCTGTTATCACAGCATACAGTTGTAGATTGACCTATTGTTTGTTTATTAGAATCACAATTAGATGCCCTAAAGCAAAGCTTGTCTTCCTGGAGTCCACATTATTTAATAAATATCATTATTTATTAAGTTTCATATTTTAATATGCAACATATTGAGGTGCATATTTACAAATCCAGCCTCCAGGAAAGATTAGCAAATCGTCTGGAGTCAAGTTTCTGGTCAGCTGACAAATAAAGGTGCAATTATCACTGTCTTTTGATCTGTTTTTGGTCTCTACCAACTCCTGAGCAAAATATCGGGCTCTTTAGCAGCTAATTGCCCCACTGTGATAATGTCTGTTGTTTGGAGCTGGACAGGTAGCATTTTAGAGCTTTGTCACTAAAAACAGCTAGCTGCCTGCTACAGCCAAAAACATCAGATAATTAATTATCATCATTAAAAGCAATGATGATAATTCTCTGTGGGTTCATCACTATGAGAGACCCCTTTCACATACAAATGTGACCCATTGTTAATATAAAAATATGGATTGTATCCACTTAGATATGGAGGGTTTTAAAGGTGAAAAATGTAAATCCCTAGTATTCAAAAATGACTACTGCAGTCCAAATAGCGAATTGGAGCCATAGATAGTACATAAAGGATGTTGGAGTGAGTTGTTTCGCCCCAGCCCCTCGTCCCCAGACTCTATGCTCAGGCAGGTTTCCTGCAGGCTCCAGAGACACTGAACCTACATGAGCACAAGACGAACGCAACATTATACTTTGACAAGGACAAGTGATGACGAGTCCCACACTGTAAATTGATCAGCTGTTTTTAACTGTCAACTGTCTGTTGATGTAAAGCTAAGCCTGTTATACTGGGAAAAAAAAGCCCGCTGCTACAAAAATACACACTCTGAAGTTGGACTTCTGTGACTGTCTGCCACTCAATTAACATATTGCTCAATTTAACCATTATAAACATCTATTCCTTCTAAAAGATTATCAATGATTTCTTATGACTCATAAACAGATACTATCACATTTATCACAATTCGTAATTTTAGCTCTATGAAAAGTGAATAAATGTGAAAAGGGCAGCGTGGCCAAAACAAAAACAAACATTCTGCACTAGAATCGAAATTTTATAGGAGAACATCCTGGTTGTAGTGTTGTTGTCGGAGAAGCAAGTATTTAAACTTAGCATGTTTCCTTTCTCTCCTCTCCTTTCTCTTCTATCATTGATGAAACTAAATAAATAAATACATGGATAATTCTATAATTAAATCCTTAAAAAAATATAGTGTTTTATAATAAAATACTGAAATGAATGATGAAATAATTATTGAATTCAATGCAAATTGGTCACCATAAATAATCACAAATAAATAAATGAAACAAAAAAAATATAAATATATATTAATTAATTTCTTTATGTATTCACATTTATTCAGACGTGTTTATTTTATTTATTTATTTATATATTTTTCTTTATCCGTAGTGAAACAAAATAAATAAATATGTCAACTTAATCCATCAAAAGTCAGAGGACAGGTTCAGTGCACAGACTGGCATTTAGGCATTTTATTAGATTTATTTAATTATATATTTATTCAAATGAAATTGTGCATTATTTGTTTAAGCATTTAATTATACTTACACATTTACTTTTGGCCCTTTAAAAACCCTCCATACTTTAACACAATATGTATTATTTAAAAACCATTGATTTCACATTGATATAGTTTGAGTTTCAGTTATGCAGAAACCGTATCCAATGACATGTACCTTAGGTCTGTAAAAGATGGCCGGCACAGACAACATGGAGACGATGATGAGGATGTCAGCACTGCAGCCCATGTCGCAGGACACAATCAGCATCTTGGAGAGGGCAGGGTCGAGGGGAAACTCCACCATCAGACGCCCCGTCGGTGTGAGAGCACCTGAAAGTACACAAGAGAACACAATTACAAGGTCACACGTGACAAATTTAAAAGTGCACAAGACGTGAGGAACGTAGGAGGGACGAGCACGAGACGAGTGATAAGCTTCTTTTCCATCAAAAGCCCGCTGGCGTGATGGAGAAGCCGGCATAATGTGACACTTATTTGTCTATCAGCGTGAGAGAGGAGGATGAACTGCTGACAGTTGAGAATACTTGTAGAGAGAAAAAAGAGAGTGAGATCAAAAACTTTGCCAGTTCTGATTTAAATGATTAGACGACAGAGTCTAAGAAGCTTATGAGGAGGAAAAGCAGAGAAGCAGAGCAGCCAGTTTGGGGCAGGTAAGCCTTAATCAGAGATAATCTGCTGTTAACACACCATACAGGGAATCATCAAAAGTCCCCCCTTATCCCCAAATCCCTAAATCCCCTGGAATCTGGCTAAGGATGAGAGAGAAATGAGACCCGACCAGTCAAATCAAACACAGGATCACTTACTAGGCAATTACTCCACTGGCTAAACCTCACAACTACCTCCTCCAGGCCTGTTTGCAGTGTCTGCATCATCACTGCAGCGTCCTTTAAACAGCTGGTCTCCTGCCTCTGTTTATGGTGTCAGCATCACAATGTTGCAGTTCAAAGCAGCGCTGAGGGGGGAGAACAACCCTCAAATACCCAATATTGTCTGTCACAGCGTCATCTTCATCTCAAAAGGACGATGATTTATGTTGTTTGGCCACACTGTTCATAAGACCTTGTGAGGCCTTGTGAGGTTCGTTGTTAGAGGCAGGGCAAAGAAAACTGATACAACATTATTAACCTGTTAAAATCCACCAGATCAGGGTTAAGGTTTGGTTGCAGCAGTCCGACTCTCCCATCATCAATACAAGATCTTAGTGAAAAATGAATCCCAGACTTTACTTTTTTATTAAATTAAGCATAATTAAGTCATAATTAGCTGTCAAAAACACAATAAATTACAGTAAATTATAGTACATTATAGTATGTATTAAATTATATTAAAAATATCAATGTTCAGAGTTCGTGCAGCTTTCAGATAAAAATTCAAGCACGTTTCAAACATTTTCAAGGTACCAAAAGCACACAGTTCCAGACTCTTGAAGCCTTTATCATCACATCTAAATTGTTAACATAAATGCAATTGCAAAGTTCAAAGAATTACTTCAAATCTGCAGCAATCAATTTATTTCATCACTTTCTTCATTTTATATTTATTTTTTTAGCTGTTCATATTAACTTTACTTGTATGTTTTGATTATTATTATTTTATACTTGATCATTTCCAGGGTTAGGGATCAACAGACGACTTATCTGACGATGAATGACAAATATGATGATGGGATAGTTTCATTTCAATTATGTAAAGATTTTTGGTTTTACAGGGTTCAACGATAATGTTTTTTTCACTTGCCCAGTCGGGCAAGTAGGTCAGAAATCTACTTGCCCATGTACAAATAGTTTTATTTATTAGCAGATATCAAATTAAAAAAAAGACTGGAGTTAATTGTCACATTTAATCTCTGGATGCAACATGTATAAATATCAGAAAATAGTGAAAAATGTCCATCCCAGTTGTCTCGTTTTATCCATCTAAAACCCAAAGATAGTCAGTTTAATTTGTTAATAAATGAAGAAAAGATGGAAATCTACACGTGAGAGGATTTTACTTGCCCTGGGCAAACAGCCAATCCTTATTGTTCAGCCTTGTTTTATGGGTGATTCATATAGAAGAAAAAACAGATTATATTTAGTAAGGACAACCCCTGTTATTACTCACCTGTGTTGTCCAGAGCTCCCAGGATCCAGAGCTGGTACATGGAGTTGAGCATGTTGTCCTCAGGTGGTGGATCCATGAAATGGAAGAGGAGCAAATCCTGAACACCCAGAGACTTCAGCAGCAGGACTACGTTGGCCAGGTTGGTCCTCTGGATCTCTGGTATGGTGGTTGTCAGCATCTCATTCTTAAAGGCACTCTGAGTGTAGAGCCTGGACACAGACAGACACAGTGAAAAAAAGATCAGATTTCTTTGACTGCAGATGTAAACTGAAACTCCGGACAGAGCAATGAGGAATAAACTCCTCTGGGCCATGCTGTTATGTGTCAGTGATAAGAATTATTTTGTTCTCCAATATGTGCAGGCATGCCGGTGGGATTGTAACTAAGCAGTAATCTCCAGATGTAGATCAGTTGCAGAGGAAAATTCAGTACAGTTTATTTAAGGAAACACCCAGAGAGCCTGAGTATAAGTAAAGGTGAAGTCGGGTGACTTAACAACATTCCCAGAACAATTACAGCTGTCTGACGTAGGAGCTCATAATTACAGAATGCTCTCAATGTATGTGGAGGTTTAGAGCTTGTGAGTGAGTGCCTGCAGTCACAGTCTTTAGAGCGGGAATTTCTCCACACAAGTTTAGCAAACCAGCATGACTCACTCCATCTGCTCTCTAACACATACACACATCAACAGCGACTCAAACACCTAGACTGTACTTGATGTAAAGCTGCTCCCAAACTGATTCTTCAGAGATTTGTGTGAGCATCATGTATACGGGCAGGTGGGCAGGTTTAATCCAGAGATATATGAGCTTTCTTAAGCATTCTGGCTCATTAGTAATGCAAAATGTGTCACACTGTGTGTGTCTATGTCATAAATGTGGCAAAAGAGGGAGGGGTCAAGTGGAACCACTGACAGGGTCTTTTGTGGCACATTTGCCAGCCATAAACAGAGTTAAAATGCATGAAATCCTCTGGAGATTAGGGTTCTGGCCTGCTCTCACTCTTCCTGCCTCTGACTGTTTTTAAAGCACTGTCACGTCACACATCAAAAGCCCTGAGCAAACTGCCGGAGAACAGCACTGATCTCAAACAACTGAAGGGAGGGAACACACTTTAACAACAGTCATGCTAAAGTGATGCTGCATTCACAGAGCAGTGGGAACGGAAAAGACACATCATATTCAGATGGTTTATTTCAATTCGCTGAATGTAAACCAAGCTATAGGGCTGCAACTAACGATAACTTTCAATGTTGATTCATCTGCCACAGAAAATGGTGAAAAATATTGATCACTGCTTCCGAAAGCCAAAGAAGCTGGATTATAATAATGTTGACATTTTTTTCTTGTACAGTTACTCAAACCAATTAATGGATGATCAAAATAGTTGGTGATTAAATTAATAATGGACAACAAACCGATCCAAACCTAAGATACAATGTAATGTATGTTTTGTATAATTTGGTATTGTCAGCTTAAAGGTTAGAAAAAGTTAGCAGCAGCCTCGCAGGAACCTGAATATTCTTCTTTATTGATTAATAAGTCAAGTATTGTCTTGATTAACTGATTAGTTGTTCGGTCCATAACATGGCAGAAAATGGTGAAAACTATTGATCACCGTTTCCCAAAGCCCAAGGATATTCAGTTTAATGTCACAAAGGAGTAAAGAACCCAGAAAAGATTCACATTTAAGAAGCTGGAATTATTGAATTTGGTAATTTTTTGATAAAAATTATCAAATGATTACTCCGTTATCAAAATGGCATAACTACTAATCATGCACCAATTCCAGCTCATCAGCATTCGTGCCTGTATGCATGTGGTTGTGACAACATACGTATATAGAGAGAAGATGAGCGCCATCACCTGTAACACTGCCCTGGTCCTGTACGTCCTGCTCTCCCAGAACGCTGGTTGGCATTAGCCTGGCTGATGGGATAAACCTGTAGAGCATCCATTCCAATGCGAGGATTGAAAACCTGTTGACAGAAAAAAAAGTTAATGAAAAATGGTGTAAGATTGGTTTAAATTTGTTTAAAACTGCAGTGTGAAACATAAAATATATTAAATGTAACCTTAAGTTTGCAGTATCCTGAATCCACAACAAACATGATTCCATCCACAGTGAGCGAGGTCTCTGCGATGTTTGTAGCAACAATGCACTTCCTCACACCATCTGGAGCCTAGCAGAGGAGAAATTAAAGGCAGTCAGCTTTGTTTTCTCACGTGTTTTTTTTACACATCCCCATAGATGTCAAGTGTAGAAATGCATGCAACACAACAGGCCGTTACAGATACAAACCTTCTGGAAGATCTTGGCCTGGAGGTCAGAAGGCAGCTGAGAGTAGATGGGCAGCACAGCCAGAGGAGGAGCATTCTCCAAGTCCTCCAACCGCTCCACGATCTGATCTGATGTCACCTGCAAGGACAAGGACAAACTTAACTTCAACTGGGAGCACAAAATACAAAGAAGCGTTGTCAGGTTATGGCCAGCAGGGCATCAATCGACAGGTTACATTCTGTCTATTTAAGAGCAAAATCAACACAGTTCATGTGTGAAAACAAGATTGTGTTATCTACAAAGTCCAGAGGTTGAGGAAATATTTACACCAATATCTTTGGAAATTATCCTTTTATGTCTTGAGAAGATTTTAAGGGGAAAGAATCTTATTAACTTCAGTTATACAGCACCTTTCATACATATAATTCAGATCACAGTCCTTTATGCCAAAATTAATGTCATGTCACTCACCTCAATATCCTCCTGCCCCGGCATAAAGATGAGGATGTCTCCCATCAACCCACTGAGGTGGATCTGCAAGGCCTGTTTCACCGCTGCCTCCACATAGTCCTCCTGAGGAGTCTACACAGCACAAAATCAGAAGCAGAAATATTTTATTGATTGGGATATTGGATATTAAACACAACAAATCGTTCAAATAGAAAACGAACCCACTGAAATGACACTACATCAACCAAAAGTCTTTTTCAAAAGTAATTTTCATTGTTATATATCAAAAGTTAGTTCACATCAATTTACGCAGTACATTTATACTCTATAGGGTATTTGATAAACTGAAAGCTGTATATTGTAGTGAAAATATGACTAAATGTGATACATCATTTTACAGTGCTTAAGTCTGTCATACAGACTTTTCTTAGGGATATATTTTACACGTCAAAGATTTCATTACTTTCTAAGGTGATTGTACTTTAAGAATATATTAGTCAGTGAGTCTTGTTAAGTCTCAGACAAATTAAATACCAGCAGTAATTCCTGAAATGTGGAATAATAATAATGATCTGAAGCTTCCAAAAAGATCCAGTAGCAGTGATGTAATGTATTCAAGATAAAGTATAAGTGCCTTCATGTGAAAGAGAGTCGAAACATACCTTGCTAAACAAAATGTCTACGGGAAACGTTCTTCCTGGAATGTGGAATATGGGTACGTTGCCAAAAAATGCAGCAAACTTGTCTGAGTCCATAGTCGCAGAGGTAACGATGAGTTTCAAATCAGTGCGTCGAGATACAACCTGATACAAAACAGTGGACAGAAGAGAGGCAGCTGAAGGAAATCATACTGTATTTACACTGAAATCATAAAAAGAAACAACAACCTCACAAGATAAGAGGCATTTAGACGTGTATCTCTTGAAAATAAAGAAAAGAAATCTGTCTTTAATGGGTGTTATATAGTTGTATACTGACCTCACGTAGTAGGCCGAACAGCACATCAGTATTCAGGGAGCGTTCATGAGCCTCGTCCATGATAACAGCACTGTAGTGGTCCAGGTCCGACTCCCTAAGTGACTCCCTGAGCAGGATACCATCTGTCATGTACTTTATCAATGTTTTCTCAGACGTACAGTCCTCAAAACGGATAGCGTAGCCCACCTGCAGGCAACAATGTCAGAATAATCAACTCAAAATATGTATGAATTTTCTAGAAAAGCCTGCAGAGGCTTACATAAAACTTACACAAAATACTTTTGCATGACACGAAAAGGAGTTAAAACAAGAAAAAGACAGACTCTAATAAAATAATAATAACTACTATCTGATTTTAGTAACAGAGCAGTTTTGGCAAGTTCTGCCTTTATCGTTGATCGTCAGTTCAATCCCCGCAAAGCATTATGTTTTCTATTTGTCCACTAGATGGCGGTGTTACACAGCATATGATTTACTACTGAGTCTGTGCAAGGGAGCCCTCAGACTGGCCATTACTCAATACAGTAATTACTGTTGTATTGTAAGCAACTTAAATCAACTTC
>JAJHUR010120940.1:1271-21812 GCA_027495735.1 Lutjanus campechanus | reverse complement strand
GTTTATGTAGCTTATACACTTATTTTTTACTGGAGAATAATTATCTGGGATTCTCCTCCATTAAATCCACACTGATTGGGAGTGGATGTGCAGCCAGTCTTTGCATCACAGAAACAGTCCAACTGCTTCTCATTGTGCCACATAAAAATAAAACCATTTGGTGGATGTTTTTTCATCCAAAGCACCTCATTGTTTGATGAGTGCCTACATTTTAACTCTGGGAAACAAATCACTTCCCCCGGTGGGCTAGCCCACATTGTCGATATGACACTTGGCAAGAAATCAAGGCGAGAACCGACATCAACCGAGTGTCTGCTTTGTTGTACAAGTGTGCTGTTCTCACTTGTCATTAGAGCTGGAAATGCTGGATAAGAAAGCATGCCTGGGATAGCTGAGCTTTGTCCTATGTGAGCCTGAAGCAGTTCATATTAGTGTGAATGATTTAAGTCTGCTGCGTGTCATTTTGTATTGGCTGTCTTATTATTGGATGTTTACAACATGATTTGCCTCTTTTACTCTATGAGAGAACTCCTCAAATGTGTTGTACATGCTATACAAGACACATTTAATACATTTGACGGTGCTGTTTTTATGGCATTTCATATCATCCTTTCATTTTCCAAAAAATAAAACTGACTGGAAGCATGAGACGAGCCTGTATTTCTCACACTGATATGTTTGTATTTTTGTTTAAATAGCACCGTGTGAAGTTAAAGGAAAGCGTGAGTGTCTTTCCCTCTCAATGGGATTTTCAGTTGAGTGCTCTCTAGCCTATTTTATTCTGGCAACATAAACAGTATGTGCTGGAGGAACAAGATGAAAGGAGATGAGTGTGTGAGTGAAAGCATTACATCTGGCTCGCTTTCCTCCGTTTTTTTTTCTTCTTCTCAGGAATCAGCCATCAGCCGTCCAAAATAATTTAATGCCGGAGCTGGTGCCAAATTAAAATGCAACGCCAGCTGGTGCAGACTGACAGACTGGCTTTTTACTGGACATTTTAGATGCATTTCTCTCAAGTTTTCTTGAAGTTAAGACATATAAACTTCATCCAGGAGTGAATTTGTTCAAATTTTAGCAAAGCATTATATCTGGGTGGCTGATTTCATGGTTGGTATTTTAGAGGAGCAATATGGAGCAATTGTGCATCCTAAAATGAGTACTGCAAGTCCAAATAGCGAGTTGGAGCCATAAGCAGTGTATCAAATAGGCTGAAATCCTATTTAATATGTTTCAAGCAAGCTGTTTCCCCACGCCCCTTCCTCCCCAGACTTGAGGAAGCTCAGGCAGGCTGCAGGAACACTGCAGGAGTGCAAGCCAGGTGCAATTTGACTCCACTGTAAGTTGATCAGCTGTTTATAACTTTCAGTTATCTGTCGATGTCAAAACTAAACCTGCTATCCTAAAAAACAAAATCCAGCTGCTCCAAAAATACACTGGAGTCTCGAGTTAGAGTTCAGTGACTGCCTGCCTTGCTGCCTGCCACACTCCATTCAAATATTGCTCAGTTTAGCTGTTGTAAACATCTACTCCGCCAAACAGATTATTAATGATTTCTTACAACTCATGAACAGACACTAACTTGTTTTGCAAACATTCAGCATTTATTTGAACTCTAATTCATGAATACAAAAACAGTTATTCCAGACCAGGAATAGAAATTTCAAACGAGGACACCACGGCGGTACTGCTGATGTCAACTAAGCATTAATCTCTGATGGCATATCATGGTAATTTCATCATAAATTACAGTAAATATGTTACAGATTCACACATTTGTTAAAAGGTATTTTTGTATTTTTTATTCAGGTCTTATTTCCTCATCAGGTCTCATTATCTCCTCATCCATGCATGAAGAACTAAAGGAAACACATGGCACAAACAGTATATAATAAGTGTATTAAAAACAATTTCCTCTTCCCGTTTCACACAGGTGTCTTTCTGTCTGTATCTCAGACATCAATACAGGTCTTTTGCTTATTTAGGAAGCACAGCCTTCACTCTCTATTTTCTGTGTGTATGCCTGTGTCAATGTTGCATAAGTAACACCGATAAGACTTGAAAAATAGCCTTTGTCAGATCTTCAGGCTCCAGCGGAGGCTTTGGTGTCTGTCTGTTTATTTGTGTGATAAAATCACAAGCACAACAGGGGAAATGAAAGCCGTACAGCCTTGACAAAATGATCTGTTGGTTTGATACGTCCAGCGGGCCTCACAAGATCCACACGACACCCACATACTTACAGGCTGCAGCCAAGCTAGCAGCCACACTTGGGGTACACAGTGACTTACAAATCTGCCAGGATTCACGGTTGGCACCGTCAACAAGGTCAAGTCAATTTTTACAGTACACCTGAGAGTTACCTTGAAATAGACTGTGTGCATGCAGGTCAGTTCACTCAGTTATCAGAAAAAGGGAATGACCTGAGAGTAAGTACCGAGTGGCGACTAAACTGTTATTTGTGCTTTCTTCTATTAGCATCTTAAACAGTAAGGACATGATATGAGTTATCGAGGCCATCGTCCCCAAAGGGATGTTATGATCCTGTTAAAATCCTCTTATGATCGACAGGTTATGCAGTATGGTGTTTTAATGTTTTTGCTAAAGGATCTTAAATCCTTATCTTAGATCTTAAATAGCATATTGTATCCTAGTCTCATTATCATATTCTAACATAGCATATCATATCCTAACGAAGCATATATTGTTTTGTTATCTTATCCGAACGTAGTATATTGTATGGTATGGTATGGTATGGTATAGTATGGATCATAAGTAGATGTTTTCCAGCTCTGGGTCACTGAAACACTTAGTCACTTCTCTGAGGCTGTGTTCAGACCAACACCACTACTGTGTTAAAAAAGTCACTTGTATCACTTCATTTCAACTGTGGTGATGCAGCGGGGGCACCAACTTTTGCTGCAAGGCAGTGAAACATCATCTTCCTCGGCCAGGCAAATACAAGTACAGGGCATGAGTCATCTATTTCTACTTTTTCAACACAACAGTGGATAAAGTGATTGTCTTCATGGTAACTGTCTGTACAAACCCGTCTCTCAGTATTACAAACCGCTGTGCAGTGATCTATTACTCAGACTGGACTTTGCGGCTTTGTAAGTCTGCTAACTAGCAAGTAGCAATTTAGCAAAGCATTTGAGATTAATATTTAAATAAGATTATGAGTCATCACAAACTCAACTGTGAGTCAGAACTGTAGTGCGGTTCAGCTACATTTCCTGCTCCCTCCACGGGGCCCTATCTCATCAGTCCTCATTACATTTTGCTCGAATTGAACTGTGAAATTAATGAGATTACATTGAAATGAATTGAATTCATTTATTTTAAATACACATTTCCATGTAAAATAAAAGCATTTTAATTTTACACAAGTACATACTGCAGCTGCTCCTACAAAGTACATACTGCTGCATGTAGTTTGCATACAGATGTGACATATTATTTCCTCATAACATGGCACCTTGAACTTCCCCTCCTGCACAGACACCTGTCACAAAGGATTGTGGGTCAGAATAGTCTGAAAAACATGCTGACTTGCATACTGAATAATGCAACTGGGTAATGTAATGGGACATGCTAAATCTTTTTCTGGCATACTATATAATAGTATGGTAGTATGACAATTAGAACGCACAGTATATTTCACCCATGCAATGAGAACTTCATAAAATGGCATAAGATTTGAACTCAGCGTTGCTGTCACTGTTTAAGTACATGTACAAAGAACACCATTCTTTACTTAAATTAAAGGTCCAATCTGAATTTTTTTCAGCCATTTACTTTATATTACAGGTATATTTTATGTAATATAAGTTAAGATTAAAGGAATTTGAAATAAGTAAATAACACAACAGTGATGTGATATGTTGAAATGACTGAAATATACAATACATTAACAACATCTGCAAACATTAATAACTGAAATTTAGCTGTTGTCTAGTGTTAGTTTGTTCATTACAGTAAAAGATATGTAGATCAAATCCATTTTGTTTATATTTAGCAATTATTACATTAAGTTTATGTTTAATTTTACTTGTGAGTTGCAACATATTATGTTTCTTCAAGCTGTCCTTTGTGTCTGCCCTCTTAGATCTTTGCACCGAGCATGATGTGAGAGCTGCTGCTAGTTTATCACAACCCTGACTTGCTCTTCATTCTTTATCTCCCAGGATGTGGTAGCAGGTCATGGCTGATTTTTACCGTACCACTTTGCTCTTCTCCCAAGACTTCAGCTGACTGTTTGGTCACCAGAGACAGGATGTCAGGACCATTTTCTCTCTTTAGACTGACACTTTGCATGCTCAACCTTGACATGAGCAAATTTCTTGTCTGCCACCTGTATTTATTGATTGTGTCCTGAGGGCTTCTGCCTCCCTTAAGGACTCTTCAACCATCCCTGCCATTCTTCTTTAGAAAGCATTTCTTTGAAGATTAAAATGGGTCTTTAGGTTTTTAGAAATCTATTAACAGGATGGTAAAAACCTGTGCATTTTACACATGGCTAGATTTTTGATCATATACGACACCTCGACCAAAACACAATAGTAATACATTTAGTTAATGCATTTCCATGACAACGGCTGCTGAAACACATATCACCTATGACAGAAATACACTCGTAGGCACTGGAAAATGAAATGTGGGTTTTGGATTAATAAGCAGTGACCTTGAGCTGATCAGCAATTCACATGCCATCTTTCAACCACGCAGTCAGATCAGCTGGATGCACCACCGCGGACCACCCCAGGAGGAGTGTGGGTGAGTGGGGATAAGAGTCACGGTAACCCAGCTTGGATTTAATGGTGCTCCTGGCTGAGTGAGATGGGACTCAGGCTGGCCAAGCAATGAGAAATCAGAGACTGTTGTGCCACATCTTATAGAGTCAAAGATGAGCTCAAAATTTTAAAAATCTATTTGATCCTATTCTACGCTGAATTTTATTATCTGTATATATGTTGCATGTGTAGCATGAAGGAACAACAACTCTCATTTCATTGTGGAACCCTGTGTTGTGTAATAATCATAAATGACCTAAATAACTTGATGATACAACCCAACAGGAATAAATGGAGATTATTTATTTTTTCAGTTTTTTTCATAACATTTTGGATACAGTAGCTTTAGTATGCTATACTATACAGCAGCACCACAGCTGCTGTTGAGGTTGAGTTTATGTCCTCTAGGATATTTTAGGATGTTTGGGTACTTTAATTAAATGAAGGAGATGATAGAACAGTTACAGGAATATTACAAATGTTGGGGTTTTATGGTACATTCTAATCTTTTTTTTTTTTGGACTAAATGTGAGGAGTTCATTTGCAAAAAATGATAAAACACCATTCTTTAAAAGAATAAACCAACACTTATTTGACTGATATTCCTTAGAGTGCCCAAAAAACCATGATTTAGTAAAATAAATTAAAATGGATGTATCTATTTTTGCAAATTAACCATTCATGAATAGTATTCTCGACTAGAATTACATATAACCTGCATTTACACCATAATTCTGTGATTTCTGTAAATACTAACAACATTTTACAGAGTTTGGTTGGTGGTTGGTTAAAAATGAATGAGGTAGGTGGGGCTGTACTCGGGGAATTCATGACCTTTGTTTATTTAAAATTCTGGCTATACGCCCTGCATATATGACTGATGAATGTTTGATTATACAAAGCTCAGTGATATAATTTTTACAGATATCACTGGTTATGTAGTGTTAATAATATAGTGACTTATTTTATTTAGTTGGTATGAAATACTGTCCACATACCCTGGATCTATTAATTAATGATGCACACTGTCCCATTCCTCATGCATCATTTTAGAAAAGACACATTATTTATTAGCATTTAATCATCGTGTTTTCCTCCATGTGCTCTTTTAAACCCTCCAGGGTCCATCTGTGTTACACCATACAGCTCAGTTTGGACTGTGTCACCATTAATTAACCAGCAGGAATTGAACATAAGGAGGACAATCAACAGACAATAGACAGTTACAGCTTGTTTTTTTCTCTCCTCCCAATCGCTTCAGCTGAAAAACTGAATTGATCAGCCCCTGAAAACAATGGAGCAGGTGGCTTGGAGCCAGACAGGCCACGGTTCAGATAAACTGCAGCCAGTAGAGACGAGATGTAACAGAGAGTGAAGCAGGAGGATCATGCTGAAAGAAGAAAAACAGGTAAATATAAATTCTAAAAATGACTGAAGATGTGCGTGAAAATATGTAGAATTACAAGGGTATTACGGGACTGTGAAGTGAAGATGTGGAGGCCATCTGGGCTCAGTTCATCTGTCATCTTATCATCTGCCTTCAGCTCGCTGGTTCTGCCCTCCACTTGGCAGGGCTTCCCGCCGCACAGCTGGCTTTACAATCTCCCTCTCTGTCTCTCTCTCAATCACTCACACTCTCATGCGTGTGAGCGCTCCAGCATGTGTGTGCGTGTGTTTGCATGCCTACTCGCATGTGTGCTTGTTTTATCTGACTCCAGGGTACGTGTAAACCTGTGATATGTGGAGCATTTTGAGAGGATTTATGAAGTTATTGCACTCTCTCACAGTCTGCCAAAAATATAATGCTAGTTGACCCACTAACAAGGCACTGGTGCATAATTGTACCAGGAGAGGAGGAATACTACTCACACATCCATCGACACGTTCCGAAATACAGCAGGAACTACGGGGAACACTGCTCCCCTGAAAGAGGCTTCAGCTACCTGGAAGCTACCTGTTTAAGAATTTTCAGTGCTACTGCTTTTTTCTATATGTCTTTAATATTTTCCTGTATATTTGGGTTCCTGCAACGATATGCACATTTATTCATGCATGATAATTGCTGATAATTTGTGTGTAATAAACAGTGTTGGGCAGTAACACATTACTTAGTAACTCATTACTGTAATATTATTACTTTACCAAAAAATGAGTAGTGTAAGGGATTTCCAAAACAGTCATTTTATTACAGTCAATAATCTATGAAACTCTTGCAGAGTTACGAAATCTGTTTTTTGACCTAGGTAGGCTATCTAATGATGATGCCTACATGGGACAGGTCAGGTCAGCTGCTAACCAAAAAGCTACAATAAAAGATGGAAGATGAGGGAGAAGGAGGAAGGCAAACTTCCCACAGGTGGTCATCATTTTGAGTTTGCTTGGCTCCTCCAGAGAGAATATGTGGTGATGAATCTTATTTGAAGGTCACACTCAGCTTTCTCACATCTGGATATCGAACAATAGAAGCTTTCTGGGTGTTAACAGTTCATTGGATCATCAATTCTACTACTGCAACGAAACACAACAAAGGTACAAAAGTAATATAGTAATATAATGAGTAATGTAATTAATTACACCAAGTAATAAGTAAAGTAACATTATTATTTTTATATGGAAGAAGTAACTAATCACATTACCTGAGTAACTTGCCCAACACTGCTAATAGACACAATGCTATATTCCTGCTGTGGCCATTCATACGTTGAGACACATTTAACGCATGTTACGCACTGTATGTTGTCTTTTGAGTGAATGCCTTCTGGCTAACAATCACTTCTCTCCACTGTGCATTGGCATTTTGTATTGTTTCTCAGTGCACAGTGATTAAAAAAACATCTGCAAACAAACTTTGCAATGATGAATAATTTTTTTATGATTTCTCTTTCTTGTCGCTGGCTAAATAATCTGTTTGAATTAAAATTTATTGTATATTTCTGCATGTAGGTGGATGCATTCATGTAAGCAGATGCATGTGTACGATACAACCCGCAGTTATTAATTACAAAACGCTGTCCATCGATAATTATATTCCAATATGTATGTTGCATGTGTGTTTATATGAAAAGGTGTGTATGTTATTGCACTAAATTATGAAAGGGTATTATAAATCCAAGATCCTATGTGGATTTAACAAAAAAAGTTAATTTTGAAGGGTACAGTTTAACACAGATGGGAGAGACTGAAACCTCCTTTTCAGTCACACACACCTGAGTGAGTTTGACACCACCGCACCTGATGAAGAGCCAATTTTGGCTTGAAATGTTGTATTTTTCTTGAACATAATTAAGTTTAAAGATTTTAAAGGGAGAATTGTGAAGCTTCTCTGGGAAGCTGAAACACAGTTTAACACTTCCAGGGTTATTTCCTATTAAGTGTTGTGTTGTTTTTTTTATGCACTGTGAAACAAAAGGAAAATTCTACATTTTAACAGGAAGTACAGCAACCGTTTTATTTTATGACTTGTATGTGTTGCACTTGTGCTAGCTTTGCTTCCTATTTACATTCTAATTTTTTGTTTCTTATGTTGACTTGCTCTGAATGTGATGTTATGAATACATGTATATATTTTTACATTTTGAAGCTAAATTTACTTTCATGCATAAATCTGTTAATTAGAGGAAAACTTTGGTGAGAAATGTGTGTTGCAGGGCTGCCAGGTAGCAGTAACAGTGTACTGTTGAGACCAGGTTGGCAGGCATGGAGCATTTTGTGGCTCCCTTCATGGTATCGCACAGAGCATTTTTAAAAGAAAGATCCTGTGGATAATTTGTTTTCAACTGCAGGGAGGTTGATGTAATTTCTGGTTCCTTACAATAAAATGCTGAGAGACAGTCTTGGGAAGTGCGGTCGTTATTCAGTAGAGTCCAACGCAGAGGTAGACTCACTACATATGCATGCATTGTTTGTTTTTGTATGGTGTGTGTGCATGCATCTCAACCATCTCATCCCCTACACACACAGAACAAATCGTCTTGTAAACTGCACTAAGGATTATTGTGTAATTAGTCAAGTTAAACATACAATGCTAAGATTGTATCTCATGCATCACACAAGCATCATGCAGTGCATTCATTATAGATGGTTGCTTGTGAGTCATAAATTATGAATTTTTAGTCTGAAAAATAAAACTTTTTCACCTTTTCACAAAGCACAGACACAGATGGTTTCCAGCATTCAGCAACGCACGCATTAGTGTGTGTATTTGCGGTTGTGTTTGTGTGTCTGTGTCTTTGCCTGGGGCAGTACTGTGGGGAAGGCTATAATAGGTATTTCCATTCCTACATATGTAGTGTAATGCTCCCTGGCAGCAGCAGGAGTGACAGTGTTTGAAGAAGAGCATCACATCTGAACTCATGTCACCTGCCTGGCAGGGTGCACCTATGCTGCTTAACCTGTCTGTGTTTTAACCTGCCAGCATGTTGGCAAGTGTTATTGATCATGATTATAAACAGAGTCGCATTATAGAAGAAATAAAATTATACTATTGATTTCTTTTCAGCAAGTTTGTGTTTGTGCTGTTGAATTATTTTATATAAATAACTAATTAACAAGTAAACTGCAATTCATCTCTAGCTTAAATGCAATCTAAGTGCTGCTTTCATAATACTAAGAAGTAAGGACTTGAATGTGTCGACATTTTACCTATAAACCCTTGCTGTTTTAAGGTTATCACCACCACCTGCTTAGAAAAAGACTGAGATTGCATTTTTAGGGCTCTCTGGGGTGTCTGATTTCAAAGGCATCGACTTTAACAGGCCAAACAAACCAAATAACTGAAGTAAACTCTCTCCATAAAAATCCTCAAAATGTACTACCCGTAAATTTAACCTTAAAGGTGAGGTCACACCAACTTTAAACATACAATTTTCAGAGCAGAGTAAGACTGTGCTGAATAATCAACATTTATTTAGATGGCTCTGTTGGAGTATGCCATATTTCATCAAAGAAAAACTGGTAGTCAAATAGAAGCTGGGTTTCCAATAAATGGCCAGGAGTGAGGTCAACTTGCAAAAAAATAAAGGCCAGCTCTCAAATATAGGCCAGGGAAAAAGCAAGAGTGGATAAACTCCAGGTGGCTTTCATATTATGTGCATGACAAGTAAGCACACTGTACATGTTATATGTCCATCGCTTTAATATAATCATTTATTTTCAACACCTTGTCATTCTGGATTACTCATCTAAAGTGTTATTGTCCATTCCAGTCGTTGCAAGGGTATGCGCGTTTATGTCTCATCCAAACTGTATTTTGTAGTAACCTAGAGATGCCGCAAGATGGCAGTAGCTACATTTCAAGTGCTGGAAGAGAATCTTGTAAGTTTTCCACAACAAATTCTTGCAAATGATTCCCAATGAAAGCCTTGTTAAGAAATGAAGGATGTCTGTCCACTGAAATGCTAGAGGGCTTTTAATTTGAAATGGATACAGGAAGTTTTAGTTTAGAGACGTAATACAGTAACTTCACAAGAGCAATCAGGAGCAGATCAAAACGAGGCTTCCAACAAAAATATTACTAATTATACTTATTGCACAGAGGGAATTAGAAATAAAGGCCTGTCTCGAATAAAAGCCTACTTCAAATAAAGGCCTGTTACTTTCTACAGTTGAGGCAAATAAAGGCCCCGGAAACTATTTGAGGAGAATAAGGTAAAGTGCCCCCCAAAGAGGAATGATTAGCAATTTTGAGACAGGAGTCAATGGTACAAATAAGTCTATGGAGTAAATTATGTGAACTGTCCTGTTAGTGACTAAACTAGCTACTAAATGACAGTTAGCTAACCAACAGTTGACAAGCCAGTTAGCTAGAAGAAATGTTTTGACTGAATAGCGCTTGAGTATTTCTGCCTGATTTCTGGCTGACTTCCTAATGGTTAGCTACAGAATACTGACACTGCCTCACCAAGCTTCTTAGATTAGATTAGATTAGATTAGATAGAACTTTATTAATCCCTTGGGAAGACTCCCTCATGGAAATTAAGACTCCAGCAGCATTGGATAGCAGCACACAGGGTAAAAAGCACACATGGTATCAAAAAGTAAAAAGTAAAAACAATTTGCAAAATATAAATATAAGATAGACAGAGAATAAATAAGTAATTCCTTATTATATTCCTTATTGTAGTGGCTACTGGCTACTGGTTACTGCTTGCTACTGGCTACTGCTCCTTCCCCCGAGTGAGGAGTTGTACAGTCTGATGGCCTGAGGGACAAAGGAGTTTTTCAGTCTGTTAGTCCTGCACTTGGGAAGGAGCAGTCTTTGGCTGAACAGGCTCCTCTGGTTGCTTATGACAGTGTACAGAGGGGACTGGCACCATCCATAATGTCCAGCAGTTCGTCCAGTGTTCTCTTCTCTGCCACCGTCATCAGAGTCCAGCTTCATGCCAACCACAGAGCCGGCCCGCCTGATCAGTTAGTCCAGCCTGGATGTGTCCTTCTTGGATGTGCTGCCCCCCCAGCACACCACGGTGTAAAAGAGGACACTGGCTACCACGGACTGGTAAAACATCCGCAGGAGTTTCCTGCAGATGTTAAACGACCGCAGCCTCCTCAGGAAGTACAGCCTGCTCTGTCCCTTCCTGTACGGTTGGTGTGGGTTGTGTAGTCCAGTTTGCTGTCCAGCCACAGCCCAAGGTACTTGTAGGAATCCCCAGCCTCCACCTCAACTCCTTCGATCAGAACTGGTCGCGGTCTTGGTCTGGACTTCCCAAAGACAATGACCAGCTCCTTTGTCTTCGAGGTGTTGAGCTGTAGATGGTTTGTGTGGCACCAGACAGCGAAGTCCCTCACTAGGCTCCTGTACTCCTCCTCTCTGTCATCCCTGATTCATCCAACGATGGCTGTGTCATCGGCAAACTTCTGGATGTGACACAGCTCAGAGTTGTAGCAGAAGTCCGAGGTGTACAGGGTGAAGAGAAGAGGGGCCAGCATCGTGCCCTGGGGTGCTCCGGTGCTGCTGATCACAGTGTCAGACGTGGTGTCCCTCAGCCTGACGTACGTCGGCCTGTCGGTGAGGTAGCTGGAGATCCAAGTGACCAGGCAGGGGTCCACTCGCATCCTGTTCAGTTTGTCCTGAAGCAGAAAGGGCTGGATGGTGTTAAAGGCACTCAAGATGTCCAGGAAGACAATCCTCACTATGCCGCTTCCCTTATGCAGGTGCGAGTGGGCTCGGTGTAGCAGGTAGAGGATGGCATCCTCCACACCAACACCTGCCCGGTATGCAAACTGCAGACAGTCCCGGGCGTGTTGCACCTGGGGTCTGAGGAGGCTGAGGAAGAGCCGCTCCAACAAAGTGAGTACCACTGGTCGGAAGTCATTCAGCTCGCTGGGCCGGTTCTTCTTAGGAACTGAAACGATGCAGGATGTCTTCCAGAGGGTGGGCACTCTCCCTAGCTGCAGGCTAAGGTTGAAGAAGGACTTGGACTTGGACTCACTGATGATCTTTGCTGTACTACTTTCTGGATTGACCAGGGGTTAAGATGTGCTACATTATTTTTTATCAACTGAAGTATTTTTGGAGTCTGCGTTTATTCACCCACAAACAGCCAGTGTACTGATAGTACAGGCGTTGTAGCTTGTTAGCAGCATATGCACCGATGCACTGACCATGTGTAAGCTGAGTGTGCTGGGACTCTGGCTGATTTCTACCCTCTCTTTCTCCCAGCGTCGCTGTATGTTAATAAATTAGAGTCATAAAGCCTCTGAACAAGCACAACTTTTTTGCTAAGGTTGAAACATTTTTAACTGTGTGTTCACCTCAGTATGTGTTGCCCAGGACAAACTTGTGTCTATTTGCATCCACTTGTGCCTCTCCCTTGACTTTGTATGCAATCTGAATGTGCTGCCTCTACAATGTGCTTTGTGTTCACTCTGAACACTTTTAGAATGCCACTGACACAGCAGAGCTAGGTTTCTCTTGACTAAAACCAAATTCTTCCTCTATGCCAAAAAACATTTTCTAAAGTTTCCTGTTAGTATATGGAGGTGATGACACAGTGATTCAATAACCTGTATCAGCAACTTGTTTTTATTGTTGACCATGAATGCGAGCACCATAATCTCTTTCACCATGTCTGAATAAAGTTTTGAGTCAGTGCTCATCCCAGTGATGAATACACAGGCCCAACAAACAAATTTACTGTGAATTCAACACAAAAATAACATTAATCACAATACTCACTGAACCTTGCCATGAATTGGTGGTGAACTAGTGGACACAGCCACCGCACTGTCACTCACTGGTTTTGAAGCCTTGAGTCTGACATTATAGGGATTGGTATCTTGGTTTTTTGCAATCACAGTACCTATGAGAGCGTGAAGCTGGTGGGTGACAACTTCAACTTCTTCTACTATGATACTACTCCCACTGTGACTCCCACTATGATTACCACCTATTAGTACTTCCATAACTAATGCTATTACTGCTAAAATAATTATAGTAAAAAGACAAATCTACATATAACTCCTGGCACTTTTCCTCACCAGGGTGCATATGATAAAAGATGTATGTCGAATATAATGAAGAAAATACAGGGAAGCAGATCGCACAAAGATTTTAAAGATTACGGAGCAGAAATATAAAAATGATACGGTTGAATATACACTATGGTGGGATGGATGGGGTGGGTGGTTGTATTAGTGTGTGTGTGTGTGTGTGTGTGTGTGTGTGTGTGTGTGTGTGTGTGTGTGTGTGTGTCAGCTGAATAACAATTGGTATGTGGGTGAGGCTGTCAGAGCAAGGATCTTTAAAAAAAAAAGAGTGTGTCTGTATGGATAGTGTGAGGAGTGTGGGTGAGGCAGCGCGTGTGTGAATGTGTGTGTCAGTGTGTTTCTCTCCATGGGGGATATAGCCAGTGGATCGCTCGCAGCATCTTTAGTCCCAGCGTCCCCGTGGACATGCGTATGTGTGTGTGTGGTGTTGAGTAGATTGGGCTGCAGAGTGAATGGGCTCATTAGCGGTAGCAGAGTAACACATGGCCTGGGGCACACTCAGACACACAGCACACTCTCTCTTTCACACACACACACACACATACACACACACTCACACACACAGTCACACTCCAGACTTGCATACTAATGCCTTCAGACTGTGAACACAACGAGCCTCATTTATAAAAGATTCTTATATTCTTATGCACCAGTCTGGGCTTTACAACACATTCCAAGCAAAAGATGAACTTATGAAAAATTGATCTTGGTGCCAAAATCAGCTGTTTACACGAACTCTCTCCAACGTTCTGTGATGTTACAAATGCAACTAACAGTTTTTTTTTCTTCTAATGATTAATTAGGTGACATGTTCCCCCAAGATGTTAAACAGGAAGACAATAATGTACCACAATGTGAAGCCCACACAGAGTGTAACTGTGGGAAATGGAAATAGACTTGACAGAAATCACGAAGACAAGAAAAGTTATCATAAACCATTGTTAGATTTATCACTACTCTAAATTTCAAATTGCCCCATAAATTAGATGTTGAAGTTTCAACCTATTAACTTAAATGAGATTCTTGTGTCAGTAGGAACAATAATATGGAATAACACATAATATTTGATAAAAATAATTAAAAAAAAACAGCACTTTTTCCTTATGGCTGAACGATCTCATTTTTCTTCTCGTGCTCCAAGCCTGTTCTGACATCACAGTATATGAATTTGGGGAATGAAGTGAAATCATTGCAGCCAATAAGACCAAAGCAGCACTTCATACATTCCTCCATCACATTCCACTTCAGAAGCAGGTGAACGATGCCTTCACTGACCCTGTCATTCTTAATTATCTTTTGGTCTGTCACTGACCACCAGATGTGGTCAAATATTTCACTATCAAATCAAGTCTAGACTGTTACTTTTGATTTCAAATTCAAGAATAAAATATCTCTCGTAAACCGCTCTACATGTGCCCCTTTTGTTTCTCTTTTAGCCTTCGCAGTGGACAGCCAAACTTTAAGGAGCAGCTGTGAATTTAGTGCTGTTTTAATCCTAACTTGGACCTAGTGAAGTGAACTTTATACATAATATAATATAATGGTGAAAGAAGTACTCAGATGTTTAAAGCTGTTAAAATCAGTATTTTTAAATTAACAAAAGATAGAACATTTTAGTGCCTTTCACGTCATTATTTTTGTTAACTGCCCACAACTTTACCATTTTGCTTCATCATCAATGTTCTCATCAAAGTGTATAGGTGACTACCAGCTCAACAGCAGACAGACAAAATTCACAACAAGCTGGTGAACACAGTGGAGCATTCAGCAGCTACAAGAGCCAGATATTTCCCTTGAGTTGGTGGAGACCAAAAACAGAGCAATGAGAATGAATACTGTGCTTCAGGTGGACAGAAATACAACCTCAAATGAATTCTAATGCTGCTGATGTGCAAATTAACAAGTTTGCCACATTTTCAAGGTACTAATATATATATGTTATATGTCATTCCATAGCTTCTCAGTAGTGTTTCTTATGTATTAAAATCCAAACATTGAAATTTTGCTCAAAGTAAGTCTGTTTTAGAATCAACATGCTTGCTTTTCTCAAGCCCTTCGGAAAATGTTGTCCCACATGACCCGTATAGGTTTCTGCATGATGACGTAACTACATATAAACCCTAAGGCTGAGGGAGGGAAGGACCCCAGCGCTCTCACCAACAAAACCGCTCTTTGCAAATGGGTAAGTGTGAATTTCCACAGATGAAGAACACAGATGGAGTCGCCCTTCAGAGTAAAGTATCAAAAGCATAAGTAATCATTATATATCATAGATGTCATGGATGTATTAACATCTAAATAGCATTTTAATGTTGTAACTGGTGGAGGTGAAGTTTATTTTAACTATTTCATATACTGTTGGGCTGTTTAATTTATAACAATCCATAATATTTTATAAAAGTGGGACATATTTTGTGCATCAAAATTTAATCAGCAGGTTAAGTTTTAACTATAGCTGTCAAATAACTATAATAGACTGAAAAGTAATATATTATCTCTGACTGTGGAGCAGAAGTAAAAAGTAGCATGGAATGGAACGTAAAGTATCTCAAAATTGTACCCAAGTACAATTTTTTAGAAATCTCAAAACAATGTTGAGGAGGGTTCTCCAGTCTTCCAAGCAAAGTTAATAAAATTTCAATATTGCAGCCAGGGTAAAGCTTTTTATTTGGAGAACACGGCGCCTTGATATCTACCCATATGTTCACCATATGCTCTCTGTTTTGGATGAACGTCAAATGTTAAATTTGTGTTAAGCCATAATGAGACTACAGTTAGCAAAAAGAAGGCTAAGGAAACCTTACTTAAGGTTCTTGTATCATCACGTATGTATATCCAGTATGTATGATGATACACAGGACTTTATGTTTCATCCTTTGAACCACAGTCCCAGGTGAGCCCGCTGAAGCCTGTTCAGATGTGGGAAGATTTATGCACTAGCCTACAAAAAGTGAGTATAGAGGACATCTGCCGCCTAATTTCTAATGGTAGAGTTGAGTGTGTGAGTGCAGGCTGGTGACTGGGGTTATCAAGTGGGCACCTGCCATCACAGATGCTTCAGTGAATTAGAGCCGCTACACCTCCAGAAAGCTTAATAGTGGTTGTATTTGCAATAACCTTCAAACATTACTAATACCAGAAAGAATCTTTCATCCAACAGTATCCAGCTGCCAGAGCCTCCATATCTTTTAGATTAAAGGTGATATTTAGTCAAATAATCTGCACACCCCCACTGAGCGTCATCGGTGGCTGTGAACGTTTCAGCAAAGTGATGCATTTGACCTTAACAGTGCTTCCAACTACAGAAAAAAAGGCTAGAGAATCATCCAACACTGGCTGGCTGACTTAAATCTATGTTTTTCAGGGCAAAGAGCATTTATTTATAGCTTGTTGTTAGATTGATATTGAAAGCAACACCCTGCATTGACTTTATATAGTCTGCCAAAGACATACTGGCCATCACCACTGTCCTAACGCAGACAACATCGATAGATAACATTTCTCTCACCCCGAACAGCATGTAACAAACAACATCTAACAAACAGGTGCATACAAAACTGTGATCATCTGGCAGCATTTTGTTGTATCACAATAAATACATCATTGAGATAAATAAATCACAAGACAGCATATGGTTAGTTGTCTTACCTTAGGGCCGTACTTCTGGCTTTGGGCTTGTCAGACACCTGTCAATACACACACACACACACACACACACACACAAATGTTCATAAATACAGTTTACATATGAATGCATATGCCAATAATCAAAGGAGGCAGAGCATGGGTAAATTTTAACTTCTGTTTTGCACACAGGATTTTACCAAAGATAATATAACGAACTTGTCCATGACAGAATGTGCATCATCAGCATTTATTGATCATCTAATAGTTTAATTAAACATATTAAATCTTATGGCAGTTCACACTATCAACTAATTGATCAAGGTACTAAAATTAATTTAGGTTTAATTAGATTACAGTTAGATTACATTGGGTACATTAGGTAAGAAAACACTAAAACATGTTCTGTCAATACAAAATCTCCACGTTATTTATAAATCGTAAAAATGTATAGATTCGATTATACAAACACAACAAGATGTGTCAGTAGCAGCAAAATGTAGTCAGACAAAATCAACATTTGTTGGAAAAGTGCAAAAGTTGTAGCATTAGCACATTTTCAAAAATATATGCATTCTCCATTTGCACTCTTTTCTTCAGTTCTAGATATTTAGACTAATAACTATAGCTAATAACTAATAGACTATTACTACTGTTATTACTACAACTACTACTGACATTCTTCAGGTGACCTCTTAAACAGTCAATTATGTTATTCATTTGTTTCTTTTTCCATCAGTAGCGATATGTGATGTGTGACAGAGTGTTAGGGCCACCGTTAGGCAAAAAAAATCTGAGATTTTGAGAATCAAATCATAATAATGTGAGAAAAAGTTCGATATTTTGTGAAATAAGTCACAATAATTTGAGAAGTCAGTTTTTTGGGAATAAAAAGGTTCAGATGAAAAAAAAAGTCTTAATATATGGAGAGAAAATTATTTTTTTTCACCATCCATTATGACCATCTGACCATGTGCTCTAACCATTCAGCTCGAAAGACGCTATATGTTGTGTTAAGATCAGTTGTTTCAAAAAAATCTAGAATTTTAATAAAAATATTTTTTTGTTATTTTTGTGCTTCTTGGACATGGCACAAACAACAAATAACAAATGACTGACTGACTACACAAAAAAAATGTAGAGTATTTGTATTTATACAGTAGATTGGGTGAATAAATGATAAGTCATAGAAATAAAAATAAAAATAACAGTATTTTTCATGGTGGAGTGCTGAGGATGAATTGAGGAATCTCACAGCCTGAGGGAGGAAACTGCTTTTGTAGTCTGGTGGTATAAGTCAGTGGATACTCATGTATCTCCTGCCAGATGGCAGCAGGGTGAGCAGCACCTTACAGATAATAACCTAATAATAATACCAACATAATATATTTTTTTAATTCAGGCAGCTTTTTCTTAACAAAGTAGTTTAAAGTACAGAATGAATAATAGACTGAACCAATCGATTCTACTTGAAGACACTTAAAGCTCTACTCACTTCTGACCCTTCCCTCAATCTGCTCTCTTTCTCTCCCCTCTAAGAGAAGAAAAGGAGACTTTCCTGTCATTAAAACAAGAAAAAAAATCTCTATTTTCTCTCCTCTTCTTTTATCCCCCCTCCCCTTGTTTCCTCCCTGCCCTCTCCCTTCACCCCGGCCTCTGTTCACTCCTTTATTTCTATTCATACTTCCCCTCCTTTCAGTAAAAGAATGGGGTGATTAGGTTTGTCAGTGAAGCCTTTCCTCCCTCCCCTCTCCCCCTCTCATCCTCTTTGCCTCCCTCTGTCAACTCCGAGTCAATTTTGTACATGACTACATCAATTACGATAACAAAACAAAAACAGTAAACTCAATTTCTGCAAATATCAGCCATTAATTCATCTTCAAGCACTGAAACCCGCCAATTAAAATGAATTACTCAAACAAAAACAGGACCTTTTCTCGCCTCTGGCTTGTTGTCTCTCTGTCTCTCTCTAGGAATAAGGTGATTAACTGGACCAGTGAAGTTTCTGATGGATCGATGTGTAGCTGCAGGCTACAACAACAAACCTCCTCAGATCTTTGGCTTTGGGAGACTTGCAGGGCTCATGGAGAGGATCTATGTGTGAATATATTTAGCTGGCTGGTGGCTTTACTTGGATTTAAATAAAGAACAATCCAACCGGTATTTATTCACACAATCTCCTCGGTTACAACACGGCTGAGAGTATTGTTCCTGACAAAGAGGACAAGCTGTTTTACCCAAAGCAAGACAATTCAGACCTTAAAGCTTTGAGGCGTAAAGCGCTCTGTATATGATTTATGTTTATTTGTGAAATCCCCCTTTTCTCCCTTTTTTCTCTCATGTGGGTGCAAGACATTGCACATCAGGCCTGGCGATACAGTTTTAACAAGGCTTTAAACTCCCCCGCAGCATCTTGAACAGTAACTGAACAATGAATTCTTCGCTTGTCTATACGGTGTCGCTTTATTTCGCGTGAGAGACTTTATAAGGCATTTCTAACACCTGAACACCGGGTTCAAAATGCTGAATTTCTGATGCAATTCTTACGCAGAGGTTGCACCGCTGAAAATATAGCAGCTACTGGATTTCCACTAGTGCAAAACAAAGAGACTCTACATCCCGAATTTTAGCATCTTTCCATCAGCTGTCAGTTGGATTTAACAGAGCTACACTATAAAAAAAAAAAACATGCAGGAATTTATTGGAATCAACTAAACTTAAACTAAATATATAATACACAAGTTTTATTTACTCAAGTTAGTTAAATGTAAAAAATCTGTTTTCAGAACACTTCAGAACTTATGAACATCAGTTTTTCCAACTTTAAGTCTTTTGATTTGAAATTATTTGAATAAATGTACTGTACAGAGTTTAATCTCTCTAAAAAGTCATTTAGGGAACATTTACCACCACTTAATTAAATGCATGGTTGAAAGCTAAATATTTTTATTAACTGATCTAGATAAACCTTTTAAGTTGCAAACATTATCTTGATGAGTTGTGTTGACATAATAAGAATATTGGTAATTACGTCAACTTAATATTGTTTATAATTTAGACTGAAGAAAATCTAATTGGAGCAACTTAATTTTCTTATTTCATTTAATTTTTTTAAATTCCTTTAAATAATGTGGAAGAACTAGACTAGTTAGAACAATTAAATTTATAAGTGATAAATTTAAAATCTTATGAAATGCTACCAATTATTAAGTAAGTGCTAATTAAAATACCTTTGATCGTAGAGCTAATTCCTCTAACTATGTAGTTTGTTGGCTGAACTTAATTTCATTAAGATTAATGCTGCTGCATTGATTTTTGTTGTTGTTGAGCCAAAATATTTGTTTTTAGAGTGATTCAATTATAGAAACATTATTAGCATATTATCAGACTTCCCAGCATGCATTGTTTGATTGCATGAGGAAACCAAATTTGTTCGTAATGTCAGTGTGACTGAAAAGTTGTTGGTTCAACTTTATATCTCAAACTCATTGAACAAGTTTCCTTAAACAGAACTGAATGAATATCAAGTTTGTTTGCTTTGAATTATTACAAAATGATCTCAACTTTTAGAATTCCTTCAAGCCACTATTTTAATTTAAACAAATAGTTTATTTTTACAGTGTAGACTTTTATATTCCCA
>JAJHUR010120936.1:0-15441 GCA_027495735.1 Lutjanus campechanus | reverse complement strand
GCCTTGCTAAAAATTATTTACGTAATGCTGAATTTCCCAGCTGTGGGTACTTATTTGACAAGCTATGTTAAAACGGGCTCATTGGACTAACAGCGTTTAATTCAGTGAATCGAAACCAAACCCATCATGGATTATGGCTACTGTAAGTCACAGCTATATATGTTCACATTCCCACGTTTACTCTGCAGAGTCAGCCATCCGGCCATCCACTGACAGTGCTGGATAGGAAATGGATTATTTGTTAACGCGATTCTTCCCTAGAATGCCTAAAAGTGATAGCAATGTGCATCTATTGCCACAGCTGTGAGATCGCATGGAAAAATGACAATAAGCGCCGCTGTGGAGCTGATAGTGGCAATAGCCATTTTAGTTTCATGAGTGTTAAACCAGCGTCTGTTTGCGAACACCCGGTTCGGCCCTAATTTGAACTTCTTCTTTTAATGATGTGAAAACGAGATTGTCTAATTGGATTCTGACAATCTGTTTATCTCGATCACGGGTCTGTTGCAGGGCAAGTTGTTAGCAGCTACAGTAACCATGCCCCACCGGGCCGCGCTGCTCCATAGTATTTCAAGCTTTAGCCCGGAAAACGGGCACGCTTTATTCACAGTGAGCACAAAATCCCAACCAATACAACATCACATGGATTTATAGTGGAATAGATGAGATCGGAGATTTTTATTTAGTGGTAAATATTTCGAAAGATGGTTTAGCAACGAGTCAGACGTGCTGTCGCAGGAAGCCGAGCTGAGCGCCTCCTCCAGCACCGAGGCAAGATATATGTAGCCTGCCGCTTTGACGAAGTTATTGACCAGCAGTATGTTAAGATATTGTATCTAAAGAATCCATCACTGAATATAGTCGGTTTCTAGTCGTTTCAGTAAAATTTCGGTGTTTCTTAAAAGAGCTATTTGTATTTACTGGTTCACAAAGATGAATTCATTTTGCCAGTGTGCCCCCTCCCTCCGCCTCCTCGAATGAATGGGTTCCTGTATTCAGGGCCCAAGCAGCTGCAATGAACAAGATGGCGTTCAAAGCCTTTTTCATCACCGCTTTTTCTCAGACTGAGAGAGACAGCTGCCGAGCATCGGATGAGTCCAGGCTTGGCAGACTAGATTTCTTTGATTTCCTCATCGTAAAAATGTACAGAATGTATTTGTATTAAAAACGTTTTAAGGCTGATGGGATTCCTGCTCAGATGAATCCAATATGTGCACCTCAGATACAGGACAACATGGTGGGGAAGGGGTGTTGTACATCTTGACTGTGAACCTGAATACCAGGGAACATGGCAACTATCTCAAATGTTTTTATGATTTATGAGAAATAAACATTTGATTTACATATTTTGATAATAAACTTAATGTCTGGTTTGAAACATCTGTAACCACACCTCAGGGGAATGCAGATTTTTTCTCAATCCTGACTAAGGCTTATAGTTAAATATAACCTATATTAAAAATAGATCTGTAAATGTAAATATTTTAAGTACAGTGATTTACCCTAATTTTTTTCTTTTGTCAAAACACTTCATTTGAATCTGTTCAACTATACTTAAAAAACTTTACATGTTCTGTGTGTTTATTTGCCTTATAGACAGCCATATTTATGTTTGCCAGTTTATGTGACCTCTAGTATAGAGGTAGCCTACATATTTGTCTTTTTTAATTTTTGCAATCTAGCTTATCATTAGGGTTGAAATTGTGCAGTGTTTCAATGCCACTGAATTTCATAATTACATCTGCATTTAATTGTAAGGCATTTATCAGACACCCCATACAGATCTATTTTTTAGATTTAAAAAAAAATATATATTATTTCCTTGTCAGCCATAGGATGGTAACATCACACCTGCAACAAATCTGTAACTGCTGTTAAGATTTGGCTGTGATTTGCCAGATTATGTCTTTATGAATTAACTGGTACAGTACTTGAGGCTTTAAATCAATAATGATTTTAGTTTAAGAACAATCTGCATGTACATCCAAGAGCACCCAATTATCAAACTAAGCATAAAACATTGTTCCATTTAATGTTAATCAGCTCTTGTGACCTGGATGTGACCCTCAATATACTGACACCCAGAATGTATTTGACATTCTTTCCAGTGGCCCTGGTGGACAGTGATGGCATAATCTGTAGGCATTTCTGAAAAACTGTGTTGATGTCTGTGCGATGATACAAGTGGTGTATGACAAGCCTGTCTGAAAGCCTTCATGGCAGTAATGTGTGTCTGAAGGACATTTGTCCCTGGGTTTGTACACAACAGAGCTTGTCAGTCGGATGAGTGTCACCACAAGATAAGGACCATGTGTTTAAAACCTGAATCATTAGCCATTTGCACTGGGAGGAGGGTCTTTTGTTTTTAAATAAGGATTTTCATCCCGATGATGTGTATTTTTTCTTTTTTAATCTGCAAGTGCAGGATATGAATGGGATTAAATTCTTAGTCTGTGGATTTCACTCTTTGGGATTATCTGGCTTTGGTCAGTGATAGTGCTGATTTTTCTTCACCTCTGATATGATCCTACTTTTAACTGTATGTCCAGTAGGTGGCTTTTAAAAAGCATAAAAGTGCTGAGAGACTTGTGAACAATCATCTGAAAAAATCTATAACATAACAGGGCTGCTCAAAGTGGGGCGTGTGGGCCAAAGTTGGCCTCTCATAAAGTTCGATTTGGCCTGCCGCTGTTGAAAAAAATCTTAAATTATAATATGGGGGGCGGGCTCATGTCTAGGGTCAGAGACATTCATCTTTTAAACTTGATAATTTTTTTCTTTGTATCAGCACAATGTCTTTAGTCTTTTTTAAAATAAGCAATCGCAAGCATGACATGTCTGTTAAAGCTGCGGTAAACAGTTTATTTTTATGTCACTGGGCAGTTGGTCCATAATCTTTCAGCATAATGTAATTCAAGTGGTCTGAGAGAAAACTAGACTTCTGTTCCTCCTCTTAGCTCTGTTTTGAGGTTTTAGAGAATCTATCATGATGGGAGATTTTGGCCAATCATGAGTCAGTAAGATAGTTGATTGTTGAGTCTCATTCCCCAGAGAGACTCAACAACCGTCTTTATCCAGAATCCCTTACCATGCCTTTAACATCAGAAAAAGAAGATGTCACAATTTGTTTCTTTGAGGACCATGCTGCTTGTTCCAGCGGGTGGGTCCAATTGCTGGTGTCAAAAGAGACTCAGTATTTTCACTGCATGTGCATTATAGTCTGAGTACAACATGCCATACTCTGAAAGCCACGCCCATTCAGATCAGTGCAACTAATGCTAGGTCTGTGCTGACTAACTCAATATTGCCTGTAAATCTCAGTGTCCCCTCTCCTTACATTTGTTATCTTTGAGAAATGATCCCACTGAATGGTCAAAAGTAAAATATTTTGACACGTTAAACTATTTGATCGAATCACCAGGCAAGATCATCACTTAACCTGACAAAGATCAAAAACAGGCTTTTCATAGCTTAGTTAGCTTCAATCTCTATAGTGTATCTGGACAAATTAGTAACTGGCACATAGGCACATTACTAAGTGTCAGGGTCCCACAGTTTTCCCATTCATCTTTTCCAAGTTTGTCTTCTTAAATACTCGGTTTTCAGTTCAGCGGCTTATAAAAGCTTGTTTCTTCAATTAGTTGCTATTTCATCACAGTACATAGCAGCTTTTAGACATTTCGTGACGAGGCACCTTCAGGCAATACAAAGTCAATGGAGCACTATGCATTGTTTTTCACTCCGGTGTGGGCGGGGCTTAAAAGCGCTCTGTCTCTATTGGATGGTGTTGCTTCAGGTGATTCCTGTCTTTATTGGCACAGTTTTTCAGCACAGGTGCAGTTACCACTATACCATTCAGACTTTAAGTAGCCTAGTTCTGTTCAGAAACCACTGACGACATGCTACCTAGTTTGTCCACAAAAGCTAGTTTAAGGTTATCATTTTAGGTCCCTCTGAAGTAATTTCTGACACTTGGAAGTTGGAAGTACTCACATCGTTCTGTCGAACGTTTATCAAAATAACACATGGTGTTTAGCAAACTTGAATGACCATGTTAGGCCTATTTGAGGAAGTGGTCTCTCTGTTCCTGTAAGACTTACAAATTACTGTCTGTTATGATTGGTTATCCAGAATTGTCACTTACAACAATATATGAAATGTTCATTTTTTTTTATTTTTTTTTTAATCAAGGAAATGTTTCTACCACAATTGGTGGTTATACTGTTTGTATCGACCAGCCAGTTGACAACACTGGACCAAAAATATTGTTTTGGAAGAAGACTGTGTTGATATTGTTTGACCCAAGTTGTGTTGCAGATATATCACTATACTAGAGAATAAAGGATGTAAATACAGTATAATGTAATGAATAGACTTGGCACACTTTCACTTTCAGATAGTTTTGTAATTTAAAATAGTATTGATATTTCTTTTTTACAACAAATTTTTAGTTGAGATCAAATGAAAAATGCCTTTTAACCCCTTTAGATCACATCCTTGGTTATATTGTGCACCTATTTAACAATATATGCCAAAAATTGTTGTGTTCAATCACATCAAATCATGTTTTCTTCCTATAAAACAGAATGAGACTACGATTATGTAGGCTCAAACCAACCAATTTCAACCAATAATATCATGACATCCATCCTTCCATCAACCAGTCTTCAACTTTTAGCGGCACAGAGCTAAGATCCATTAGTTATAGGGTTGGGCACTGAAATCTGGAGCCAGCATGGCACTGCTTTCCATACAGCCAATACCAACCAGACCAAATCACAACACAGATTACAGTGCCTCATGGATGAGACATATCATAATGACTTTATATCTATGATGGAAAAGGACTGATGATCGTGACGGCAGCCTTTCCTCAGGTGCTGAAATTTGAAGATTTTTTTTGTTTTGCTGCCATTAGTACTGTAACTGCTATGTAATATTATTTTATTGTAGTTGGGTTCCGTTTTGTTATGTAAATTTGTTATGTATTTAGTACTCATATATATGTACACTTTAAACTGTTAAAAGTTAATATATTGTTCAATCTCAAATTCAGATTTACCCTTAGCAATGAAAAATACTGTTGTTTCATGTCATAAACTGTCATTTTGTGCTTCCTTTTCAAAAAAGTATCAGTTCAGGCACCGCTTGGCCACTTGTACTGTTTCAAAAATATTGTTTTAGCACCGGTATTGGAAAAACCCAAACAATACCCGACCCTAATTAGTTAACTAACAATCGCATGGTTAGGACACTCCCACTTTTCAATGTTCAAACCGTTTCTTGCTATGTCAGAATTATACCCAAATGTAACTGTACAACTGTGGTACACATTGAGCCCTGATTTTCATGTTGAGGTAGGCTTACAACCCTTCACTTCAACTTAGTGTGACAAACATTGTATGGCCAGTGTGCTCTCATAAAATAGCCTTTTGTTGATTTGCTTTCTTGTTTGTTTTTAAATTATTTTTGCTGTTGTATACAATGATATCAGCCAGCCTTTTACTCTCCCATGCTGAGACGAACCAGTTTGTAAAAAATGAGCACAGGGCCTCTGTGAAAACTTTTAACTTGAGCTTATCCAAGAGTTAAAAGGCAGTAACACACAAAAGGTGGCATGCTCCATACAAAGGATGCTGGGTGGCAGAGGTCATTACAATAATATTAATCATTATGAAACAAAAAGGAGTCTGGCACGTTTGAGAGGTTTTGTAGATAACATCCCACTGTTGGTCAGGTACCTCAACACTCACTTTTCTTTTAAATATCTATTTTCCTAGTTCCTTATTCTATCATTATAGTGCAAGAGAAACAAAAGGATAGACTGTCTGCCATTGTTCTTTGCTCTTAAAGGCGCAGCTCTCTTCATCCACATCTTCGTCAACCAACTTGTTCTTTTATCTTAGTTTAAATGGACCATTAGTGGTGGCCTTTGCATTATGGCTTTCATTACTTTACTCATAGCTCTGGTGTTTTGTGGTTGAGCAATCTCAATCCTTTTCTTTTTCACTCACTAAGCTTCCTACCGATCACAACTGAAATAATTTCATTAGGGTATGTTGCACATCTGTAGGCAAATGTGGGGCTAAAAATTGTGTAATTGTGTCTCTGTTTCTAGGTTTTCTTTTTAAGAATACTCTGGTCAAAAGCTGTCTAAGGAGTTTGTTAAAATATCTCCTGGCAGTTGTTTGATTTGTATACAGTGGTACTTGTGATGGTCAGTCAAGCTATATCAGTTATATCCACACCAAACACACCACACTTCTGTTCCACACATAGACACAGTTATCACCACTTGCAGGTGTACATGTTATTTTTAACCCGAAGTACTAGTTGAAGGCTTAGGGCTCCAGTATACTATTCAAAAAACTTGTGGGTTTCAGTGAAAGGGATGATTCTAGAAAAATCCCAGCGGTAAAATAATAATAAAAGACAACACAGGCTTTGATTGCACTGAAAGTTACATCTAATAATACAGGAAGAAGGAGACAGTAGCACTTTCTGAACAGAGGAACCATGGAACCTTTTAAGAACCTGAGGACTTCACCCGCATCTTAACTGGAGGACCCTAGGCCTAAATTTGGAGTTTGCTGTACTTAGTGTTGCTGAATGGTCAAACACAAGCCCAGAAGCTCTTACAACTTGTGTGCACTGTTCATTTATTTAGTAAACATGTATAGGGTGACACTAGTATTATTAGGAGTACAAGTGGGCATTTCTTGTATTGTTTATTAGCGGTTATGCATTGATTTTAGGACTAATCTAAAAAGAGAGTGATAAAGAAAAAGAGAGAATGAGCATGTATCTGATTTATTCAGTTAGAAAATTAACCTGATGAAATTTATCTTATGACACGAGGAATATATTAGACACTACTGACTGGTCTATTCTGTATTTCATGTTGGGCCATGAATCACAATGACCACTGCACTGGGCTCTGTACATGTTTGTTACTTCACTTCTGCACTACTGGACAAGTACTGCTGCTCACTGGATGTTTTCAGTTATTTAGCTTTAATTAATAGCAGAGTGCATGATAAGTGTCCTTCCCTGTTTACCTGAAAGGTGTGCAAGTGCTAATGATCTAAATGTTCCAAGAATGTGCTTGGAACTAATGAGTAAAATTGAAGCTGTACAATGTGGAAAATAGCAACAATCATGGCATAGTTGTCATTCTGGGGACAGATTCTAAGGATATATTTCTTCCCAACTTGTCTGGCATTGATTAACCATGGCATATTTGGTCCACATGTATAGCCTGGAATCTTTCTTTTCATTTTTAATTTCCAAGGGGCGCAGGCCAAAATGCATCTGGATGCAATTGGATAGACCAATCAGAGCAGCGAAATGTGTGACATAGTGCTGAGTGACATGCAAGTTGGGGTGGTGCTTGGTCCAGTTTCAAGCAAGAAAAAATGCTATTGTGGTGACAAACTACAACTATATAGTACACTAAAATGCGTTTCTGAAAACATTTTAAGGCGAGAAGTAGACAGTGCAGTAACATAATCTTGATCTGTACTGTCTAGTTTCACAGTTTGATCTGAGTTTCGTGAGCCTAGTCTGACATGTCACTTTTCAAATCTGGACCAGTGTGGCTTCTCCGTCAGTCATGATATTGAAACTGCCTCATATTAGAAGAATGGCTCTGAATGGCCCAAAGAGGTCCAGGATGGGTGGAAATCTCTCTGAACGAGAGGGTGTCCAGATGTTCTGCTGGAGCAAATGAAACATGAGCTTGAAGATTCGTCTGGTTCCTAGGTTACCACATCTAGCTATTATAATGTAATAGAAAAATGAGGAGGTTAATGCGGAATCTGCACAAATGTGCAACTCAAATGACCAATTAGAATTGTGTGGGGCCGCAAATGTTAAAGTTCCGACTGAAGGCCTGACACTATTGAGGCAACTTTTTTTTTTTTTTTTTTTTTTTTTTGATCACAGGCCTGCATTTTTGTTAGTGAGAACAGTGCTGTTTTGATTTTGATTGTAATATACTGCTAGCATTACTTTGGACACTGCTGTTGACAAAACCCATGACACTACCACTGCCTTGAACTGGCTGACATGAGGAGGTCCAAGATTATTTTAAACAATCACATCTTAAACATATTATTTTTAGCTGAGGCCACGTGACCAGTCATGTGTGCACGTACTCGTCCCATGTACATTGGAGGAGGAATTAAGAACACTGGATAACATATTGGACATTACACTTAGTTTTCCAGCGCAGGTTTGTTCAAATATCTTGCCAGTTTTGGTTTAGGCATGATTTTTCTCTTATAACCTAGTCCAATATCCACGGTGTTCGAATGCATCGGCGCAGAAAATGTCTAACAGTCTAACAAGTGGGGGAAGTAAAGACACTTGCATGGCAATTCTCTCTTGAAAGATTATGAATCTGGCAGAAAAGTCAGTCAAAAGTTTTAAACCCAGTTTACCCAACACTGTCAACATTATGATCAATAATATGATTTTGCAATATGGGCTGTATATTAGTCACAGCTGAACCAACTGTATGGTGGTGAAATGCTAGCAACTGCAGATGGATACTGTTGGACCGAGACTCTCTCTCTTAAAATTTTGATGCCATGATAATCATTTTATTATTGCATTGTAACCCTTTGATTTGGAATGACATTTAATTTAAGGTGTTGTCCCTACAACAGTCTTCACAACCAGGGTTGAAGGAGGGTGTGACTCAGGTCAGCTTTTGCATTAATGGATCCTCAACACAGGTTGACATCTAGCAACCTAAATGGTTGTGATGTGGGGTGTTACGTAAATGTCTCAGTCGCCAGATATTAGGAGTGTAACGGTATTTGTATTCGTCCCGTACCGTCACGGTACGGGGGTCACGGGTCGGTACACACAGTCACGCGACGAATACATGAGTGAGTTAAAAAAAAAAAAAGTCTTCCCACACGACCGATTTATACAAAGCTGGCGGGTCTTCCAACTCCACACGCTGCATCGCTCATCGTTTGTTGTCGTTTGTAATATCTTCTTCGTTTGTTGTACCGGCTTCTTCTTCTTCTTCTGTGGTAATGGCGGTCGCTGGCAGCTTTTGGGCTCATTACCGCCACCTAGATTGGAGTCAGGACAGTTGCTACTTGACTACCTCAGTATAGCACTACTGTGTTCCTCTGTATGAACAGAATGAATGTTAAGAGAACCCTCCTAAAACATTTCTTTTATGTTTTATTCTATTTATGTTTTTACTTTTATAAGGAGATGGTGTAAAGTTTTGCAGTCAGTTGTGGTCTGCTCAAAATAAATGAAAAAAGATAGTCTTGTACATGTGAGCTTTTGTTACTTTTTCCCCACTGTACCGAAAACGTACCGAACCGTGACCCCCACACCGAGGTATGTACCGAACCGTGACTTTTGTGTACCGTTACACCCCTACCAGATATAGTAAATGGGTATTAATTAAATGATATTTTCTTAAGTCTGTTAAATAACACTGCCCAAATGGAAAGTATCAGAAAATGACTGAATGGATTGATTATTGACTGAAATAACCCAGCACCAAGTAGTATCAAACCTTTTCCAGTCAAACAATGCCTGAATTTGATACTTTTTGTACCCAGGTATATTTTTAAAAAGACTGTTCTACAGTTTTCCTTAAAGCCAATCACCACAAACGTTCTTTGATTTAATGCAACACGTGATTGGCTCACCACCACAGCAGCTATAATCCATATAGTCTGTGGTGTGTGAAGTTGAGAGTAGTGTATTTGACAAAGTTCGCAGTTTGGTGTGCTGAGATGCCACCACAACTTTCAGCAGTAGAGACTACATGTTGGTTGCATCTCATAGAAAAAAAATATCCATACAATGCTGAAGGATTATCTCAGAAATGCTTTAATTTACATAATGGGTATTGAAGGAAGTAGAAAAAAAAGGTATCAAATAGAAGACCTCGATAGTATTGGTAGTATTGGCATCACTTACTGTACTGGAATTGGTACTGGTATCATAACTTAAAAAAAGAAAAAAAAACACCCTATTAATCAGCGAAGTGTATGGGGCTGCAGACTGGTGTCGCAGCCAGCACTGACAACCAGAGATTAACCCGTGACAGCTGTCTCACAGGATAGGTCTAACACGGGTTGAACGCCCATTAAGTATCCAGCAATGAATGCCGTCTGCTTTGTTTTTTGTCCACTTGGCTGCCGAGTTTAATAATCGATAAGTTGTGAGCTGTCTCACAGCTGTATTCTGGCAAGTTGTCTTAAGTCCCACTTGAACTGGTTTATACAGTGCTTTTGTACAGTAGGACACTAAATATTTGGGCTCTTTTGCTGTGCATGCTGGCCTGTTTGTCTGTTTTGTTTTGATTTGTTTTCTCTCCCTAAGTTATCCCCAGGGTCAACATTACAAAGGAACGTGTACTTTCCCAGTGTGTAGATTTGCCTGTAGTTTAACTGTAGGTGCTGTTACACATGCATAGCTTGTCACCACTGGCCAAAAGGTCTTTCCATTGTTTTGAATAGTCAAAGTAAGTGGCACCAGAGCCGCTCGGTGACCCACACATAAGCCTGTCACCACTCAAATACCATGTAACCCTGCCGAAAGCCCATCACAAGCCCTAGCAGTGCTTTGCATGTGCATGCTATGCTTTGAATAAAGGCCGTCTCTCTGCCTATTTACATTCTAGCCCTTACATTTGACTGCCACAAGGAAAATGTGACCAAACCTGAATCCCGAGATGACGGGGAAAGACAGTGAGTTTTCTTCCTCTTTAAAGCAAGAAAGGCCATAGTCACTTGAGCAAAAGAGTGGGCTAGCTGTCATGTGACTCTTCACACACACTTGTTCCTCTCTTGGAAGCTTGGAGAGAAAGCACGGGGGGAGGGGTATGATTATTAATGCAATCAAAGGAGTGTATTTTATGTTTTAAATAAAGTCATGCTTTTGGCTTTGGGCTAGCCTGACCTTCCTTTCCTTTTTTTCTTTCCTTTTTTTAATTTAACTCATTCATTTATCTGTATGAAAAAGCTGGTTGTGCAGCTGTTCCAAGCACAAAACATACCTTTGTTAATCTATGTGACTGTTTTTTGTTTTTTTTTCTTTTCAACATAGATTTCTTAATTGTTTTCATGCCATGACGTGTGCAGATGTTAGTGCTAGCCTGTGAAATCTTTTTGGCATGAGTCTTGTGCTCAGTGGTACCTTTTTATTTTTTTTTTCTGTGTTGTGATGGTTGAACGATTGTATTACAGACCTGTTTATAGTGAATTACATTGTCAGATATTTGTTGAGCTAGTTGTGCCTGCCGGTTGTTCCACAATAGCCAAGGCTTGCTGTTTCTACCAACATAGCAGCCTGTCTAGTAAGAGCACACAGCATCATGGAATGTTTCACTAATCAATCAATTAAACTCCACTGTCAGTCCCATTGATGTTATGTCCCCTATCATCAGACATTACCCACAGCAGGCAGCCACATTGAGGGAGCACACATACAAAATTGTGCCCTGTTAAAGGGACAGTTTGCACAAATTCCACATATGGCATCAGTAATATTTGTAGGAAGGGCCAACCCTATTTTAAGTCCTAGTGAAACACCTGTGTTTAAGGGATGTATTTTGTTTGTTTTACAAATAAGTGTGCTTCTAAAACTTACTTTTCTGAATATAATGCTCCAACAACAAAAAGGTGTTTTACCACCCAGACAAGAATTTTGACCATGGTTTTTCATTGGCAAACTTGTTTTGTTTAACAAAGTTCAGATTGAATTTGCTTGGTATTATCTAAGAGTAAATAAGACCGAAGAATTAGTCCGTACAAAAGGTAGATTAATCTACACAGATCTTCATGAAAACATGTTGGGTTGTATAGTAGTCATATAAAAACATTCGTTTGGCATGTTAAGTTAACAGAAAGATATGAGAAAAGCATCCGTAAATAATGAGCAGGACAACTATCAATTAATTGGTCAGCTCAGCCTTTTTTTTAGCGATATGGTTTGTGGGATCTTGTTTCAGAGCTATGGTTTGTAGGATCTAAGAGCAGTACTTGCACCTTTTTTGATAAATCTTTGATCTAAATTCTATAGCATCATGAGATAAAAGGCAGCAATTTTGAAATTAGGCCTATCAGTACCAATATCACTACCCTTAAAGTGACACCAATACCCAGAGCACTTAATTTTGATACCCTTTTTTCTACTTTATTTGATACCCGTCATGTGAATAGAGGCATTTCTTAAGTAATCCTTCCGCATTTTAGGCATTAAGTTTTTATTCAACACCATAGGCATGTAGCATAGCCATATTTTAAAATGTTTTGGTGACATCTCACCACACTGAGTTGCCAGCTCTGTCAGATACATCAAGCTTGACTTAACCACATCATAGACTGTATAGGTTGTAGCTTCTGAGTTAGTGGGCCAATTACATGTCACATTAAATCAGAGTATGCTGTGATTAGCTGTAACCAAACCAGATGGTCTTTTTTTCCAGATCTGGGCACAAAAAAGATCCAATGCAAGTTTCTGTACTTGCCACTAGGTTGTTTCAGTCATACCTTAAAGGTGTCAAGTACTGATACTCAGACATAATTGGGATCCAGTCATTTCATAGTAATACTTGAATTTCTAAAAACTTGATTCATCTATCCATCCAGTTTCTATATCTGCTGTGCAGAATCACAAGGAGCTGCAGCCTATCCCAGCTCAGATTGGGCAGTAGATTGGTGCACACAAGTTGTCAGTCTAACATTGACAGTTACGCTGACCTGCATATACTGCTATGGGTTGTCAGACACCCATATATCTAACCTTGGGACTATTAAAAATTCTTTAAAGAGGGTTTAACATTGTATTTATAAGCATACATTCAGTAACAGAAGCAAGTTAACTGTGCATTGTGTCATTGACATTATGTTGCTTTTCTCAAGATTTTTTGTGTAGTGTGACTGTTGTTCAGGAAATGCAAGGGTTTCACCATACACTTATCTTGCCCCTGGCTCCAAGTGCACTGATGTGGAAAGGTTTTTGTGTCACGCATACAGCTCCAATGTGTCCTGTAAAATGCTTTTTTCTAAAGCCTGTCCCTTCACCCCTTAATATATCAGGCTTTACTGGACTTGATATGACACAAATATGTGTCATGTACAGCAAATGTGTGTCCAGTATTTTGTTAACGCATCTGCCATTCGTCTGGGCCCATGTTTGTCCTGTATGGATGTTTGAGTGGCCAAATGTTGACTTAACACAAATAGCTGAACAATGAATCCATCTTTGTGGTACGATTTCACTCAGAGTTTACACCAGAATGGAAAGGCAGCACTGTCACCCCAAAACTATTCAGCGAATAGGTCCAGGTAGCCTCTTCAAGTTAGAAAATTGCTGTATTGTACTGTTTCATTTTCTGTCAGATGAATTGTGCACCTAAACTGAGTGGAACATCATGATCAGAACTGTGTCAGCTTATGCATACTCATTTGTAGCCCCAAGATTTTGCTCTACTTTCAATGGAGCAAAATGGGTTATGCTGCCCGAGGCTATTCATTTTCAGTTCAGCCATTCTTCTCAGGACCCATAAGGATTCAAAATCCACCTACTCGTCAGACTGTGATTAAAGGAATGATCCACACTTTGTCAACCTTTGCTTTTTGGCTGCTGTATATCATTAGGAGGAGTGGCCGGCACATGGTGAAGTGTTCATCACACTCTGTCACTGTCAGGGCTGCGACTCAGACATCTCAAATTTTGCTTTATGGTGAGGTAGTTGCACAATCATAAAACAACTGCATCCATACTAGAGTTGGGCGATCTTGCCCAAAGTCAGATCGTCCTATCGTCACTCTGTGGGATCGCCAATACACGATTCCATCGTGGGTGGGTGGGTGTGGGGGGGGGGGGGCGGGGGCGCGACGACTCCGCAGCTGCCACATTAATGTGTGTGCATTTCGCAACACATCATGTAGTGAATGGCTGCTCCACCTTAAGGCTGGTAGGTAGTGTATTATCAAGGATTAATTATTTTAGGCAGAAAGTGTAATTTCAGCACTATCAATAATGAACAGTATTGACTGAACAAGCCGCACGTAGCTTGATCTTCGTTAGACTGACTGAACAGCCTCATAGAAATTATATTTTACAATTCTTCATATTTTATTATAACGAAATTCGTTAAGGCAAGTAATTCTGTACTTTTAAAGTCATGATATTAAGCTGACACGGATCACTTAATTTGTTTGCGGTCAGACGTTACAGCGTCTACATCATAAGGCTGCACGGTGCGTGTCGCTGTGTTAGATGCAGTCGGCTTAATAAAGTCAGTGATCACAAATTAGAATTATATATTTGTTTTAAAAACAACCTTTTAAAATTTTAGCGTCTGAAATGCGTTTAGCGCATTTCATTACCGCCAGCTGATGGAGGTAAATCCGTCCGTATGCGGCATCTCTGACAGTATTTAACACAGAAGTAATTTGGAAAAGTATGAATCTAGTGCATTAAGGGTCAGAAGAGTTTGAATTCATGGTGCTTTGTTCTTATTAATCAATTAATTATAACCGCAGTAAGCTCGCCGTCATATGCGTGCGCGCGCACACACACACACACAGGCCCGCTCTCTCTCCCTCTCCCTCCTCTGTCTCTCTCTGTCTCTCTGCCTATCTGTCTGTCTGTCTCTCCCTCCCTCTCTTAATTGTGCGCTCACCACAACCTCTGGTGATATCGCCAGGGGAAAAAAACTATCGTTGTTCATCCCTTCAATCGCAGATATACAATCGGATCGCCAATCGGCACAACCCTAATCCATACTCTCTTTTGCCACTCGGGTTAAAGCTGGGCATGGTGCTTGCTGAGTACAGCTGATTAAGTATTCCAGTCACTTTACTTATGTTTTCTACTGCCTCTGCTAATGTGTTTCAGATTGGGGGTGTTTGTATTCAACCTCAAACGTTCCACCTTTCTAATGCTGTTATGTATCCTTGTGGGTTTGTGAATATAAAGTTATATTTATATGTAGTTATTAGGGGTGTCAACGTTTACAATTTTTTCTACACGTGTAAACGGGACTTCTAACCGACGTGTACCCGGTTAAACGTCTGAGATTTATGATCTTTTTCTATCGCAGTTGCGCTATATTTTTAAACTTAAAGTGCAAACTGCATCCCTCTCTCGCGATGGGAGCTGCGTCTGAATTTTAATATACGTCTCATAGTAAAAGTAATCTGGAATTGGCGAGAGAAAGCAACTCGAAAAGAAGCTGAAGTGAGAGGAAAAAACCTCCCCTTTATATCTACAAAGTTAAAAAAGTAGAGGGGGACTCTCACAATTATTCACTAAAATTGGCAAAAAAAAAAAAGTTTTCTTCTTGTGATCAGGTCGTGAAAAGCCGACAGAACACCAACCAACAATATAATGTACAACAACACGCAACAATATAGGCTAAAATAACAAGCCATTAACAGTTTTTGTTTT